>JACXSJ010000480.1:91756-106050 GCA_014851325.1 Pentalonia nigronervosa | reverse complement strand
TTGATGACCTGCGGTAACTCGGCATTTTATGAGAAGGGTTGCCCACACGGTGCGCACCGGTGTTCACCGACGGAAAAAAAATTATGTACAAAAAAATAACACGCGATCCCGCCGCCTACTTTACACACCGCGGTCCGGGTCAACACTTTTTTTTTCGTCCACCACCAAAAAAAAAATAATAAATATTAAACTTACGAGTACATAGGTATCTACCTGACGTATCCGTCGCTCTATACCTACTTGCTTAATATGTATAACCGTATAAACGTCAATAAAAAACGAGTGTTTAAAAATGCAATAACTATTGCATAATACGTACTGTTGCCCTATATATTTTGTCGTCTATAAATATATATTACTATATTTAGTCAATTTTTCAGTTTAAATTTTATCGTATTATATCTAAACTTAGCTATTGAACCGTACCGAACTTAGCGACGCTTCTTATACCTTAAAACGGCTTTCTCAAACTAATAAACTACCTAATATAAAATAATATTTGGTCAATTGCTCTATTGAGTTAGGTTAGGAACTTAATGCATAGACCTAGTTCAATTGATCAATCAATATAACATTATATACGAACTTTCTGAAAATTGGATGTAAATTTAAAATGTATTCCCAAATTAGACACCAGAATAGCAGGAATAAAACTCCTGAGTTATTAATCATTTATCGATGTCACTCATTCAATCAATTAATGAGAAAAAATTGATACCATCTCGTCTTTGTCCCGTAATATATTTTTAAATATTAGTTAGCTAACAGAGTAATAACTAATAAGATTTCTCTTTGAATCGACGGGTCGTTTATGATTCCAAATTGAAATTTCCTTATTGTTATGTTACATTGTATAAATGTAATTTGAATTTCTAAATTCTCAGATTGCTATCTGTGTTAATCACATTAAAATTTTTACATATTATTCATAGTCATTCTTACTGTTGTTTTCATACAATTCATAAACATAACGAGAAGCGAGTCTTAATAACCGAATTATATCTATTATATATAGTGAATTTTTTACAATACAACGTCTAGTTAAAAAAAAAATAAAAATACAATTGATTCTCAAGTAAATTCTTACCTATGTGTTATAAGAATTGTTAGAGCTTAGTATGTCAGCACCGCAGAAAAATGTACAAAATGCATATTAACAGACGATTTTTTTTTAATAAGTTTAGTAATGACGTCCTATATTATGGCATTATTGCGGTATATTGCACGTATGAATTATGTTTACTAGCATAAACGATTCAATATACATAATACAGAAACAGAACTATTAAATAACCTGTATAAATTATATGCATACACTATTACACGTCATAATAAATGGTATGGTATAGGTACCTATGTACATGCAAATTATATAGTACAGCTAAATTTATATTGACACGGCCTAGGAAATATTATTAATGTTAATATTATAATTATATACAGGTTAGGTTTATACCCCCATTTTTACTGTAACTTATTTAATGGATCATTTTTTTGAAAACTTTGATGTATACTTATTTTAAAATTTCAATGAGTAGTTTTTCAATTATCTTCACAGGACACTATTAAAATAGTACGAAAAATATCAAGAGTTCAAAAATATGATCTAAAATAGGCTTATTTAAAAACTCTAAAAATCAGTTTTTGAATAATTGCAATATTGAAGAATTTAAAAAGGGGTGATTATGCTTGGTGAATTTTCTTGTATATTTACACATACATTATAATCCAATGATTAATAATTATCGTAAAAGCATTAAGAAGTCATGCATAATGAATGTGGGTATTATGCTGTTCAAATAATTCACACTGCACTACACACAAGATATGTATTAGGTATACATTATAATATTATTACCTATAGATATTAATATACTATTATATACAGGTATGTTTAGTAAAGATAACATTGTTTACTTATAACAGTGCGGCAGAGAAAAAAATTTAATCGATTACTGGATTTAATTTTTTTTTTTTAACATACGATGTGTAAAAGTAGACTTCGAGAATCATTCCTTTCGCTGTGTGTAAAACAGGCTTTCGTCTGAATAATTTGGTTATTATTATTTTTTTTTTTATCACACAATCGGTAATCCCAAATCTTGTTTCTCTTGCCTTGCATTATATTATGTTTGTCTTCCAGTAGGTTCGTGTATATAGGCAATATATTTCAGGTTTACCTACTTAACATGCTGATCTGCCAGGTACTTTGCGTCCAGCTATAGAATATACGTATGTACTTTTATATAATTTAATCATCGTGTATCTACAACCAGTCGACTCGACGACATCTTTAATGTTCTACGGACTATGATCCAGGAAAAGGGTTTCTGCGACGTCGCGTTCTATTGTAGTGTTCAAAGACGGCACGTACACCAAAATACATCCCGTACTCAGAAGTCACGGTAATGGCACTGCGTTTTGGTCGTGTTTTGTATACTTCAAACGGTCGACTACACGTAATGTTTTCTTTTGGTTAAGAACATTTATAACAAATATTGTTTATTCAGTTTATACTGCAGGGTGATTTATTAAACGCGATACACTCGTTATATCAAAAAGTATTGACTTTTTCAAATATTTTTCTCAGTATTTCGATACATAAAAATCAAATTTTGGATGAGTAGTTTATGAGTTATAAGTATTTAAAGTATCGATCAACGGAGTAGAATGGTACGCAGTTACCCTGAAAAATATTTGTCCACTGCTCCCCTCATTTAAACTTAGAATTATAACTCAAAAACTACTTGTCCAAAATTTGATTTTTATATATCAAAATAGTGAGAAAAATATTATGCTTTGGAATATAAAATCAAAATTGCATGTTGTCGTTCAAAAAAGTAAAATACTTAAACAATTTTAAGGATAAAAATATGAAAAAAATGTTGTTTTGTTATGACTTGAAATCGTGTAAAATCGGTAATTTGAAAAAAGTCAATACTTTTCGTTTTAATGAGTATTTGAGAGTATCGAATATATATAATATATATTAAAAATTTGTTAAACGTTCAATTCCAGACGAATAATGGCAGAAGTGGTTACGTCATTATTGTCAACTTACCTTATGAAACATCTATTTAATCAGTTAGTCAGAAATCATAAAAATGTGCGGTGAACAGGAACCTCGGATTTATACTTTAAATGATTTAATGTGTGCAGTCACTGAAACTTTTAATGACTAGCATTACAAAACACATATAACATACTTATGCACGTGGATTAAAAATAATAAAAAAAACTGAAATGGCTTAATTATTCAAATTAAATAGTAATTTTTATAGATTAAAATTTCAATTACTTTAGTTCTTTAATCATATTTTTTTTTATTTTAGTTGAAAAGGGATGAAGTGTTTTATCTCTGTCCCTTTTTATCTTACTTCTATATGTAAGTTTTTTAATTTGCAAATGAAAATGGGATATAAAATATATAATAAAACTTATCAGCTAATATAGTTGCCGGGTTTAAGATCAATAAAAAAAAAAATTATCTTTTAATTGTTATCTTTAAATTATCTTCATTCTAAAAATAAATAAATAAATATTCTATGATCTCAGTCGTTGAAATACAAAATAATGTTTATGTTCAAATTTTGTAATTTCAAGACGTCATAAGTACATTTATTTATGTAATAAAATACAATAATATTTAAATCTTTATTTATTTTTAAAAAAGCTTTATAAGTATTGCTTATATTAAGACCCTTAAAGCCCGTAATTGTTAATTTAATATCACATCTTTAAAAAAAATATTGAACTTCGAATTTGATAATGAAATAATAAATCTAATGTAATTATTATAATAATAATATCAATAATAAATTAAAACAGTATAAAATAAATAACAAAATTCATATAAATTCATACTCTACGACCGGAGTACGACCTAATGTATACAACGAATTTCAACTTCTTTAATGTTTTATGCTAGATTGATATTTTCCTAAATTCTTAAAGTGTGAATCGTTATGGATAGTTTAACCTTGTATTGTATAAAACTATTTGATACAGTTTGTATTTATTTATACATATTATAAAAACTTCACAAAATAAAAATGTTCGGAGATTCAACAAAATGTCATAGTTAAATATAAATAACTACCATGGCTGTGTGAATTGTATGTTCTGGACAATTTATTTATAAAATATATATACAAATGTATTTTGTCAAATAAACGTCTTAAACATGTGGTGGTTGGTGGTCTGTTTTTTCGTATTATTCAATTATAAGATTGAAGGGAAAAAAATGAAAGAAAAGAAAAAGAAATACAAACGATGTGTGATTCCCGCGATTGCTGAGATGTGTTAAAAACAAACAATTGCACATGGCCGGTCGGTCGGTCCCTTAGAAACATATTATATACAATAAAAAAGTGTCTAATTATAGAACATTGAAGGGTGTGTTTACACTTGAGCCTGCGCGCTAGAGTTGGTTATTTTCAGCAATGGCGAAACGTAAACCCATCGTTTTCCGCCAACTCCGAGTATTTTTTCTATATTTAATTCAAAGGGTCCACACCCGCAAAGTCTCGTTATAGTCCATAGAACAGTCAAAAATGTACAGCTTGTAAGAAACAATAAATATATTAGAATTAATGTTAGAATGTTAAAAGATATCAAAATTTAGAAAATAGAATATAATAATACATTAATACATTAATGTTACCTATAAGTAGGTAGCTGAACAAAGGTAAAAAAAAAATATATATTATTAATATTTTATGTTTTTTTATTAAACCATTGTTTTATAATATAGATGCACATATTAATTTTATGGTATTAATATTATCATACTATCAATAGTATCCAGTATAATAGTATCAAATTGTACAATAGCACAATGGTTGTATCGGATTCGGAAAATTGCGTCTCCCAAAAAAAGTCACAGTCATCTACTTTGTGAATTTCGGCCACTGTACTTTAAATACATACGTAAATTACGTCCCGGGTATATTTGAAATGTACGGGTAAATTGCGGCCTAGGATATTCCGATTTCCGGTCGGCTGTTGATATTGATTTTGCTATTATTTGTTTATAATTGAAACATATATTATTAACAATTAGTAATAATGTTCCCGCATAAAATTGTGTGTAATTAAAAATGTATAAGTAAAAATGTATTAAACAATTTGTAGAATAACTTTTTACACAACATTTTACGGATACATTATAACTAATAATTGTTAATAATATATTTTTCAATTTTAAATGTTTTTTTTTTAAATTTTAATCGAACATAAATTATTTTTATGTGCAATTTAATACATTTTATTATTTTATACAAAAGTGAAAAGAATATAGGTAGGTACATGAACTGTTGAATTTTGTAGTTCACTTAACAGTTTATAGCTAACTATATTCAAAATCGGGCAGTTTGCTTGCGCTTTATGCAATATCATCCATATAATTGAACATATCAATTTTCAAACATCTTGACAAACCTGTTTATATGATCATCATTATACTATCAAGATGAAAAAAATAAGAATAAATTAAATCTTGTTTTGTCAATAAATTAATGATGATAATCATCAAGAAATGTAATAAATAAATTTGATTGAATTATGTATTATGTATTTTTTGTATGTATGTCTGAATAAAATATTTCAATTTAATTAAATTTCATATACATTATGCCAGGATAAAGTTTTATTTAAAACTCTTTTAGGGGAGTGTTTAGAAATTTATGTTCTACGACACAAGATACTCGAAACCCATCACTAATAACACATGTTTAACATACTATTAAATAACACGCGCATTTGTGCTGTTATGATGGTTTTTCGTGGTCGCATAGTACTTGAACAAGCAACATGGTCGTGATTGATGGTTATAAAAAAGTCGTCGCACCTCGACTTACATGTTATTTACTCAGGGTAAATTACCCACCAAAAAATCAAAATATAAATCTCACGAAAAGAAAAATCACTGATAGTGCTCATGACAGCTAAATAATTTGTACGTCACAACTCATCTGGAAAAAACACACACATATTTGGTGAAATATTTTTGACCGTTTTAGAAAATAATTAGCTAAATCATTTTATGATAACAAAATAATAATAGTGGTTATTTTCTTTTACGCACTCACTACGCTCTACGAATCACTTTGTTCATCACTAAGAATTCTGAAATAAGCTCAAAATAAAAGTTTAGTACTTTTATTTTTATTACAAATTGTTTATTTGATTAGGATTAAAATATTATAATATAATATTAAACTAAAATAAATATTATAAAATTCCAAGTTTATCATTATCATCGAAATCAAAAAAAAAAATACAAACTTTCCTATTTTCACCGTGATTACAGAGTTTTATTTTTTATAAATAGTTAGGTACGATGGCTGTATAAATTACTATGAAAAATTATTAATATTTGTAGGAATTTCCATTTTTAAAAATGTCATCACTTTACAAATTTGAATAAAAATATTTTTATAATAACAATTAATTTTCCACTTTTTATGGATGGCTCTAGTATGTGTATTAAATTTGAACGATTTTTTTGCATCTTCCTAGGGTGCCTGTAAAAACAATGTGCAATACAAAAAGTCGAAAAAAATTACCACTAAATAGATACCTACTTACGTATTTATTTTATCTTTAATAAAATAATAAAAATAAATATCTTTTAATACCTACAAATAATATTAAAACAGTTTATAAACTTGATTACTCGACTCTTCATATCTACGGAGGGAGACTATTGGCTTTCGATATTATTTTTAATTCAAATTGATCTCATAAAAAATGCAAATACATATTGTATTTTAAACATTGATTTAATTTGATAGTGTTACGATACACTTGTATATTAAATTATATAAATATAAAGTTATAAACATTGAAGGAAGGCTTACGAATCAAAAATTCCTTGATGACATAAGCAAAAAATAAAACAAATGTTATGTTCCATGAACGCGTTCGATCGTTCATTCTTTATCATCGCATCATCGTACCTGTTAGTGTTATTTTTTTCTTTTAGAGACTCCAAACTTCGTGACCAGATGATTATTTAAAAATATCGTCTATTCTAAACTAGAGCAAACAACTTGATTTGAACAAGATTTGAAATGACAATTATGTTTTTCACACCTTATGCATAAATGTGTTTCATATAGGTACGTTAAATGTTTATAAATTAATAACCATAGGTATATGGTATACGTTATATGTATTCTGTATAATGAATTGTTATTGTTGTGCTAGATATCTTCTGCTCTCTGATGTATTGTAGTGATGTGTGAAGTCGAAGTGTAAACTCTAATTATATTACACCTATACAGCGTACACTCGTATAGTCGTATTGTTCCTAAAAAAGTCTCTCCGTGTTTTACACGCTGTGACAAATATGTAATTAATATAACTATTAAACTATATAGTAATTACATAGGGATAGAAAATGTTTTAATAAACGAATTGAAGCACAGTTGGAAAATGTTCAAGTCATAACTACTGTATCTAAATAGAAAGGTAAAATATAGAGCAAAATTACGGTATAAATTACATTACATTCATGTCATAATATTAGAAAACAAAGTTCACATTAGAATAATACAGTACTGAGAAAAGTCGATACTACATTGTTATATTGAGCAACCTAAAACGAAGTTTACTCATTGTTGCAAATTCTGCAGGGAGCTTAAGGAGACTTGGCTCTTATATAACTATCCTATAGAGTTTTATAAATTTACGAAATCAGTAGGCATCTCGAATGTAGTGTAAATCAATGTAATAATACAGTGGAATTAGAAAAATAATCCTTAATGCGGTTAGTATAGACGAATCAATAAATGTATACAGTGAGTTAAATTTAACTGAAAAATTTTATAATGTTTCAAATAAAAATAATTTTAATTTATATCGATTATGGATGCATAATGAAAATGGGCAAGTATAAGTGTAGTAAAATTTCAAGTTTTATTTAAATTTTAAGTTACTCAACTCCTTACTAAAATAAAATTGTCTTGAAATATTACTTAACTTTTCAATTAGAAGCAATGTTATAAGGTACTACTTACTTCACGTTACAGAAAAAAAAATAGCTTATTGGACGTGTTTTTCTTATTTTTAGACAATCGTCATTCGACAAGCAACGTAAGTAAAAATAGTATACTTGGGTATAATTTTAAAAGGAAGTTTACAATTTACAAATATAAAAAATGATACAGTTAATAACAATTAATAATTTTTAACTATTAAATATTAGACTTAATTCTTAATTACCAGTTAATATAGTATATGAAAACATAATAATACCATTTTAAACCTATTCATATTGAAAATGTCCTGCAGTGTATTTCAAATGTATTTTGAAAACTGAATTGTTAAATTAAAATAAATTAATATATACCTTGGTATATTTATTATTGGTACTTAATACATTTAAAGTATTTCTATTTCTCATTATTATTATTTTATTTTTCAATAAGTCAAAACAGTAAATCTTTATATTTTATGAATTACTTATCTAAAGTAATTTCTGTTATATTTTCGTTACTTGGGAACAATTCTAACGAAACTACATAATACGCTATAAACAAAGTAACGCGTTACTTTCATTACGTTATAACTCAAGTGACCCAACACAATAAATTGTATTAATATAATTTAAGTCTTAAAACAACGAATTCCATTTAAAAAAACTGAGGGGGTCTGTTATTGGATTTCTATAGTATATGATCGTACCTTATCATTAAGTAGGTCACTCAGTCACTGTAATGGATCTGTTGAATTTTTGAATTTTTAATGATTATTCATTGCATACGATAAACGACTTTGAGTAAAAACTATGTGTCAGCTTCTACTTTTTAAGAATATTTTATAATTATTTATATAATTATTATTAATTTTTTTCTATTAACTATATGGTAGGTTAAACTAACTTTAACAAAAATATTACATACCTATGAGTACGTCACATTAGCACCACCATATACAAAAATAAAAAAATAAATTCTACCAACGATTGTTATTCCATTTGTATACATTTGTAATTCTAATTTCAAATTTTGTACACCTCTCAAAATGTTCCAAAATAACGGGTCTAAAGTTAGCCTCCCCACCGTATAAAAACATTTCCAAAATTATTATAACATTATTTTTTCAATTTGTAATTATTTGTAACTAACATTTCAGAATTTGTAACCTCGGCCTCTCCCGAGTAATCGTAAATTTCTCACTGAGGGGCTCCTCCCCCCCTCCAACTCAATGAAATTGTCCAAAACATTTTGTAACTTATAAAGCTCAATTTGTAACTATTTGTAACCAACTTTTCAGAATTTGTAACCTCACCATTTTCAAGTACTGATCGATTTACCCATGAGGGTAACTCAATTTAATCTTTTAAAACGGTTAGTAACTTATAATACTCAATTTGTAACTATTTAATTTAATGAAATATTTTACCACCAAATAATGTAAACAGGTATCTAATAATAATTATTTTTATTATGCACCAAGCGTTGATATTTTTTTATTAGATATGGCATTTTTACTTTTTTGTATACTAAGTTATTTATTTTAAATTATTAATTACAAATATGTTTTAAAAAAAATAATATATGTATACCTCTTAGCTTTATCTGGTTTTGGCCTCACCAATAAATTATGATATTTTCATATAATCTATATATTATATAAACGAGAGTGTCCTGAGTGACTGATTCATAATCAACAAAGAGCCAAACCTATAAGAGCTATAGCTTTGAAATTTTGATGGTAGATTAATATTATAACTTTGCCGTGCACCAAGAAAGGATTTTTTAAAAATTTGATTTTAAAGGGGTTAATTAAAACCAACATTTTAGGTATAAATTGTATACCTAATGCATCGATGAGTAAGCGCTTATAAGCTGTGAGATTCTACCTGTATACTATACGCACATAACATTTTATTTGCAGATTGTAAAGCATCTAAGCTATAATAAATTGTATTATTTATGCTGTGTAATAAAATAATATGCGATCGACGACTTATAATACAGTACACATATTTTCTAATAATTTTTATATAATTTTGTCAGATAACAATATATACATTTTTATACTTAAACCCAATAACGACGGGTAATTCAGAATTGCTAATGGATTACTATTGGTTATATATTATTAGGTATATTACTATTATAATACATAGATTTTTTCAAAAATATATTTATAAAATAAACAAATAGTTGGCACGGGCAACACCGGGCGGGATATCTAGTATACAAGTAAACTCACACAATAAACGTATAAATACGCGATAAAATCAATTTTTCTACTTGTAATTTAGTACGTACTGTTCATTATAATTAAATAGTAAAAAATCAATTATAAAGGGAAGTAAAATAAATATTTCTTCGTATTATTAAAATGGTAAATTTAAAAAGGATAATTATTGAATAAAATATAAATAAAAGGTGAGCAAGTGAGAACTGCTCCACTGTACAGTAGGTGTACAGGGAAGTCATTTTATGGATTTATTAAATTTAAATTCAGTTATAAAAAATCATTGTATACGAAAAACGATTCTGAGCGAAACTGTCTGTCAGCCTATATTACTATCCATCCCAATCATATGTATAATATTCTGTACAACTATGTGTTTTTAGGATATACCTATTGTTTGGTTTTTTTGTTTTCATATCAACTCCAACGTTCATAACGTAAATAGTTATTCACTAGTGCTAAAAACAAGGTATTGACAGTTTATATTTTAGTTATTTTACATTTTTAAAATTATATTCATTTTTTCCGACTTCTATGTAAAACAAAAAACCAGGTAAGGCTTTAACAGGTATATATATATTTTTTCTAAAGTTATCATTTTAATAATACAAAGAAATATTTATATTAATTTACTTTATAGTTGATTTTCTACTATTTAATTATAATGAATGGTACATACTAAATTACAAGTAGTAAAAATTGATTTTTCGCATATTTATATGTTAATTATATGAAATATCATAATTTATAGGTGAGGCAAAACCAGGTAAAGCTAAGAAGTATACATATACATATATTATTTTTTTTAAAAACATATTTTTAATTAATAAGTTACAAATTGAAAAAAGAAGGTTACAATAATTTTGGAAAGGGTTTTATATGGTGGGGAGGCTAACTTCACACCCGTTATTTTGGGACATTTTGAGAGGTGTATAAATGTTCAAATTAGGATTATAAATGTGTGCAAATGGAATAACAATCGTTGGTACCATTTTGGTGTCGAAAAATCGATTGTACAAAAAGTGGGGTACCGGTATAACGTTACATTAGTACCACCCCGGAAAACGTTTATTTTAGGGCATATTGGGATGTGTACAAATGTTGAAATTAGGATTATAAATGTGTATCGTTGGTTGAATTTTTTTTTTTAATTTTTGCATATGGTAGTGCTAATGTAACATACCTCATACCTATTACCTATATGATATATTATAATGTTATATAATATATTATTGACTATTGTTATTAATTTGTAAACCAATACCGATGTAAAATATAACGGTGTGAATAGGTTCGCGGTATAACGTATAAATAGCTCAAAATTAATCTAAATGTTTTGGAAATTTAAAATAATTTCATTGGATACCTATAATAATATTGAATAATATTTTTATTATTATTATTTTTTTTTAATAATTATAACAAAATAACTAATATCATTATATTTTTTTCTTTAAATATCCAACTATGGAAAAATAAGAACTTAAAATGTATATATAAAAAAGATTATGTTTTTAATATTTTAAGACTACTGTAAAATGATCCTAATTATAATTATATTTTTATCCTTTTTAGCCGAACACGAACATTTTTATCAACTCTAATATAAAAAAACAGAAGATTTCAAACGCTTACAAATAGCTTAAAATGAGCGTAAATATTTTAAAAATGTATTATGTGTTACAGATGATTAGTTAAGTAATAATGGAATGCTTTAAGTTTCTACGATTAATATGTTTTGAATAATAACAAAAAAAAAGTTTAAGAATACATCATTATTATACAATCGAATAAACGTCATCAGAATTTACACATCAAATGATCTCAAAAAATGTATGTGGGTGGCTCTATGCTTTAACTCTTTTTTTTTTTTTTGATTTCAGTAAAAAAACTTATGAGTATTCTTGTATTAAATGTTCAAACAGTCTATAAATAGCTCAAAAAATGAGCCAAAATATTTAAGGGAAATTTTTATTTTCTACCTAATTAAATCCCAATTTTGTACTAGAAACCATCCTAAAAGTTGAAATTAGAAACATTTGTATTGCTTTAAAAGGTGGTGATTCGTCATCAGTGATGAATAAGGCGTGGATCTTTATGTAAATACATAATTTTATTAAAAGCAAATTTCTCAATTCTGATTTAAAATAAGCATATTTCATTAGACCACGAATAAAATTGAAGTTTTTTATTTTACATATTTTTAAATATTTCGCTTTTTCATACCTAGGTATACAGTTTTTATTTGTATTAAAATTATTATATTGGAATTTGGAAATTTTATTCTATCGGCTTCTATTAATATACAGAGTTGTAATATGTAAGAGATAATTGATAAAACTCGATAGTGCAAGATTACAATTTGTAATGTCGCCATATCGAATAAACAGTACAATAGTATAGTATCTAGTAGGTACCTCTACAGTATACACTATATGTACAATTGTTTTTGTTCGTGATACTGGATACCTGGTTAGCAGCAATCGAATACTATTCTAACAATTTCGAAAACATTAAAGAAGTTATTTCAAATCTTGGTTCAGATTCTGTAACCGCTATTACACAAGCTACTAAAATTATGCAAAATAACGACCTAAAAAATCATTTAGCATATATTGTCATTAGAAACATCAAATCTAACAATAATTGAAAGTCTTTCGATAGTGGAAAATACAGAAAACATATTGAATGAAGTTTAAGGAGAATCCGGAATTATAATAAAAAATAAATTAAACTACGTACTTGGTAAAAACGTTGGCTTACAAAAAATTAAAATTATTAGAGATATTCTTCAAAATGCAAACGAAAATACGTCAAATGATATTGAATTAATATCATCTGACATATGTAGTATGAAATATGCCCCATTAATCTCAGTCGATATTGAACGCTCCTTCGTCAATTTTGAAACCTAACCGCCGTACGTTCAAATTGAAAATCTTCAAATGTACGTTGTATCCAATCGTTTCGAAGAAAACAATAATGAAGACGATTATATGAATTAAATTGAATCAAATAAATTAATGTAAAGTACCGATTTTTGTAAATTTGTAATTTTATTTTTTATATTTCACGTTTTTTAATAGATATTTGGCCAAAAATAAGAACATAAATATTTACATATTTTGACATTTTTATTACATAAAAATCAGCGTCTTAGTGATGAGCGTGAGAAACAAAAAAACACGCATGTTTCTAAAACCAATATCGCTCCGTTTAGAATATAAAATAATACCAACTAAAGTTGAAATAAAATAAAAATAATAAATATTTCAACAAAATGTCGAGAAACAATTTTTGATTATTGTGGTTAGAATATCTAATAGCAAATTAAAGTCTAATTAGCTTTATTATATACAGCTCATATGTGCCAATGTGTTCCTCAACCTATTTTTACCTCATCCTCAACATTTTACGATAAATATTACGCGATCCACCTTCGTTAAACTTGATTAACATTAATTTAAATAATTTACGTACTGCGCACGTACACACTGCAATAATTACAAATTATAAAAAATACAATTTAATCACTGCACATTTTCAACATAATATTTTTTATATACATCCCAATAGTAGTAGTCGTTAGTTTTTTTGAAAATATTTTTTCCGCCATAGCATAAAGTACGACGGAACATAAGTTATGCAATCCCTCTTGGCTAATGGCTATAGTTTGGTCATTAAACGTATTAAACCTCAATGTGCGAACATGATGGTTTTTATATTTTTCAACTTTGATCTAACAGGACTCTCTGTGATTGCTTGTCTCTAATGACGCTCATGATGGGAAATGTGAAGAGCTTTGTCCGTGTTCAACTTTGGTTTTCTATACGACTCTAGTCCCAGTATCACCCCGCTCGGACTGCAGTTTCGTGGGTTCGGCGGGGCGCTATAATTACATAAGTCTTTTATCATACAAGTCTGACCATACAGTACGTACAGCTCACGATGTTATTCGAATAATAATAATAATAATAGTAATAATCTTCACGCATAATATTCGAGTCCCGAAATAATAACGCGCGTGTACATAAAAAGCACAGATGGAGTACAGTTATTTAGTTATTTCCTACGTTGGGCGA
>JACXSJ010000480.1:0-91656 GCA_014851325.1 Pentalonia nigronervosa | reverse complement strand
GCCGTTCCGGTCGGATCGAAAATGGGTTTATTATTTTTTTTTTTTTTTTTCGTATTTAATTCCGTTTTCGTTTTTTTTTTGCCCCTGTAATTTTTTTTTTTTTTTTTTTATTTCTCCGTCATCATTATTATCTTACACCACGGCTATATAATAGCAATGCCGTACGATTGCTACCTACCACTCGGTAGATTATGTATACTAGAGGTACCTTAAACCTAGGCATATATATTATATTACACTGCAAGCAACTAATATATGACCGTCGTGATGGTTCGTACCACCACTACCACAAACTCCGCCACCTCCAACATCCGCAGCCGACGCGCTTGACCGGCGGCCATGGACCGCCGTCGCCGCCGCCGTCTGATGCTTCTCGATTCGTTTGGCTGATCTTCTAGTATTCTGTAGGTGCCTACCACCACACGAAAATAAATCGACCACAAGAAATACAACGCGCAATACGTTTTTTGGTTTTTGAATGAAACTTTAAAACAGATAATCATAATATTGTAGAGCTGCACAATAATTATCATTACGGATCCGTCGTGGTCGACGGCTATAGCCCATACTCGCCTGCACTGGTTCCGGCACGTACAAAATGTTATACACAACATATTATTTTAAGTATCCGTTTGGTTTTAATAATAGGTAAGTATACGCGATTTGTCCCTGAAAAAAACTTTTCGCGGATGGACTCTCCTATGGTTTAATTCGTGATAGATACTCAAATTTCGGAAGTTGGTAAACTGAGTCCTAAATATTTGGGTGAATATTATTTACCTACACCGGTAAACACGGTTTGAAAAACTTTAACGTGTTAGGTAAATTTAATCCGAATAGAAATATAATTTAATTTTTCAAAAAATAATTTATAAATATCGACGATGTGTATAGAAAGGAAAAGTCTTTAAATTCTAGATAAACCAATTAAAGTGATTACCGATTACCGATTTGCCGACAGTGTTTGGAAAAACCTTTTTATATATTTATTATTTTAATGACTACAAAAATGGAAAAAAGACATTTTTTTTGAGACAAGAATAATATAGGAATATGAAAATAAAAATATTTCATGACTTGAATTTGGTAAAAACATTTCATATACATTTTTACCCTGTACATAATAAAAACAAATAGTAATAAAATAAATTAAAATGAAAATTTTTCTCGACTTGAATTTGTAAATATATATGTATGTACTTAATTATGATTTTTATATAAATATGACAACATTGCGAATTAAAATAATGATTAAAAGCAATTGAGAAAACAAAAAAAGAACGTTTTTATAATTGCGTCTGCAATTAACACAGACAGTCCAAAGCCTGTAAAAGTGAGAAGGAAAACGTGCTTTTCGGGGGCCTTCATACACCATAAACCTTTTTAACCCAGAACTCAGTTTACCTTAAACCTTTTTAAACCCGGGATTCAATTTATCACAAAAAAGACATAAACGACTAGTTAGTATAATCGGTAAATCGTTACACACAATATCAATAAGTTTTCTACTATCTAGGAAGCCGTCAATTTACATATAGTCTGCATACCTACTCAAAACGCGCTTTACCTATGCGTATCTTGTCTATGTCACGACGGTGTTTCCAGACAGTCTTTTATAAGTATAAGTACATTATACATCAAAAAAAGTGTAATAAAATGATAAAAGTGTTCAGTGAGCGCCGATAGTGAATATTAATAATCGTATAACACTCAATAATATCATTAAATGCATGTATGGGCATGCGGCGTTTAAATTTTTGTTGCAACGCGCGCATTTCATAGTTAATATAATATTATAATACACATCACGATTGTAACTAGTTAAGTGAGGTAAGTATATAACGGTGTACTAAAATCGAAATGCACAGTAAATAATATTCATTGAACATAAATATATAGCAAAACATCAATGCATGGTTATAAACTTATATCGGCAGGCAGACAGCTATATTGAACTATATGTAAATATGTGTTTAAGCATTGGAA
Source organism: Pentalonia nigronervosa (assembly GCA_014851325.1). Classification (NCBI taxonomy): domain Eukaryota; kingdom Metazoa; phylum Arthropoda; class Insecta; order Hemiptera; family Aphididae; genus Pentalonia; species Pentalonia nigronervosa. Next base: position 89,670 of record JACXSJ010000480.1, on the reverse strand, counting down.
AATAACCAAGGTTTTATCAAATCATAAATCCTAAATGCGAAGGTTTGGTCCTGGACTGAATTCCCAGAAGGTGTCATACTTTATGAGTCTTGTTAGTTGTTGATGTTATCAAAGAACAATCGCATAATAATGCATTAATGCGGTATATATTATATACTGTATATATATATATATATGCAGTATGCAACTTCGAGTTACCATGATGCAATATCAAAACAAATCGGTAAAAATTACAAAATGAAATCATTGAAAATAAACGCGGATCTCTTTGTCCCTTTTTGAATAGTATATAATATGCATATAAGTAAATTGTGTTGCTATAGTGTTATTATTTATTATATAGTATATAATATACATACGTACGTCGTACAATCCAACTGCGTGCAGAGGACGACGTCAATATTGTCACAATTAAACGGTTTGGAAAACAAGTTTGTTTACAAAAAATGTATTCGTCACAGAATGCACGTGTACACACAACTATATTCCCTAATATAAATCATAACTGTGATGATGCGATGTACATCAACACTGCACCATATAAACCATTCATATTTCATCATGTTGAAGCGAACGTTCATTTTTAATACATACGTGTATGTCCCCAAAAATCACATGACACCTAAGGATCTCCGCGGAGAATCAATATTTTTTAGTGTAGATTTTTTTGTTGTGGGAATTTTATATTTAGAAGAATTCCGAATTTGATTGAAAAATAATCAAAAATTCATAAAAACCAAAAAATTATATTTCTTTGAATAATTTTTATGAAACTTTCAAAATAGCCATTTAATTAATCTTTTTTAAAACTATGAATATAATATAGTAACTTTGAAATGATATCATCCAGTATACTATATTTTGTTAACGAAGAATAGGTTTGGCCGTACAAAAGTATTAACTTGTAAGTGCGTGTGTTGTAAATGGCTATAACATATGTCCAATATGAAATTTAATATGTATTTTTTTTTTTTTTTTTTGTAAACGAATCATTAAAAAATTAAACAATAGCAGAAAAGTGATTTCCTATATAGATTTACAAAAAAAGATCAAAATAATCATAAAAAAAAAATATTGTGCTCCCAATAACAGAAGTCAGAACAATTAATACTCCACCTGCAATAGGGGTTCGAGGGATCAATTGTTTAAAAGATTATTGGGCTATAGGTGAATAATAATTATAATTTCGAATTCAAGTTTGCGTTAATTACATACTACAGACAATTGCGTTCAAATTTCAATTCAAAATACAGTTATACGCGCCATGACAGTCGGCTGGGTAAGCTGCAAAACGCGACACGATATAATAATATACCTATAATACATATGATAACCGCGGGACAGTTTTATCGTTACACTTCAAAAATTTATTTTTAAAATCAGACAATGTCGTTGATAAATAATTATCAAAACATGTACGCACTTGTCATACGCGTTTATGTAATTATACGTGCATGGATGTAATTTAACCTATTCTAATTTATAATAATTAGTGATTTCTGTACAACATATTGCATGTAAGTATATTATAGGTATACTATCTGAAAGGTTCGTTTCGTCTTTAATTTTTACAAATGCATCCCGAGTTCACAAACCATGAGAACGCTGCTCGTTATTTATTTAATACACTTTTACCTCGCACGCAATTCAAAATTTTTTGTGTTTTTTAATTCAATTACGTCTATAATAATAACACTCCCAGTGCGGTTTTGTGTATTCCTTCCACCACCACCAATCGTCTTGTGTAATATATATATATATATACACTCTATACTACTATGTAATTTAAAAATACACTGTGCGCGTCTTTATTATTTGGCCAGAAATCCGGAGACCAGAGAGTCGTTTACAGCCAATCCCGTCTTGTTATCTAAACGACTAAAGTGCCGTGCGACGGCGGCGGCAACGGGCTGTATAAGTACACTCCGTTTTGTTATTCTGTACGAGTTTTACCCTGCCACGACCATATCCTTCCCGTTTTTGACAATAGACAATAAACGCTGTAGTCGTGTGTGGGGATGTGTGTGTGTGTGTGTGTGTGTGTGTGTGTGTGTGTGTGTGTGTACTTGTATAATAAATCGCCTGCACAATCGTGCTTATAAAAATGACATTCTGTCAAATCCGCCGCACGAAAATTCTATATGAGTAGGTACGTAGGTCGTATATACTATATTACAATATATATGTGTGTGTGTTCATGTTATATGGTATGCGTATACAATACGTATGATATTAACATATATATATATTATATGCGGCTTGAGTAAATAAAAATCAATTATAATAATTTATTCTGTTTGCTCAGCACGTGAAAGTTAATTTATATTAAAGCAAATCTACAAACGAACCGAATGTACGACATATTGTATAGATATCTGTACAATAATGCAATTACACTGTTAACTTTCGAGTTGTTTTATAAATAAAAAGTATGAGCCAGCCAGTATATAGTACTCTCACTGAGATTTTCTTTTTATGTTTGAACATCTAAATGTATTTCGAATGGCATGGGATAAATAGTTAACTGGTGAACAAAATAATTTGATGAAGTGATTCAAGTGTTCGTATTGATGTAATTAAATGGTAACTGGAAACTGGTATAACATATACCACGAGTAGGATTGGATATTTGGATCCTACTCTCTGGTCCGAGAAATATACTATGGATAATATTATACCGTTTTCTAACTACTAGATTCAGCCAATCACAGCGCAGAATTTATTTTCCCGGAAATCACAGTCACGGTTCAAGGCGGTGCAGTGTTAAGTGGTCTTAAAACCGCGATAGTATACACAGATTATATAGTTAATAAGCTCAACCACGGTTTTGGTTATTGAAACTAAACAGATCAAACACTGGATCATAGCGTTTATTGTAGACCAGGTTAGGTACTATATATGTTTTCTTCGCTGTACTTGGCAGTGGCACCGAACCCTATGTTGAAGTCAGGCATGGCCCATCATCTTTTGAAAATTTAGGATGGGGCCGCTTCATATTTTTATCATAACTCTTCCCCCCCACGATACGACATTGGGACCGATATTTAGATAGTGTGGCCTCTTTAAATATTTTTCGCCCGACTATATTAGACTTAATACATTAAGACTTCGCGGCACCACTAGTACTCGGAACTACTGTAAGTTGCACCACGGTAATCTTGAAGGCTCTGTACAATCATTTCATTTTTCGAATACTTTCAACAACTGAAATAACGCATTTTCGTGACGGCAGCTGAAAGCTACCTACTTATTTATAAATCGTATTAATACAAAGTGTATTTAATAATATTATATTAATTTAGGATATGATTCACAAAACCTACGACTGAAAAATATTATATCTCCGTTACAATATAGGAATAACATTAAGCCAGAGGCGTCTTTGGAGAAATGCAAGTTTGGACATTTGCATCACACGGATCTTTTATATATTTTACCGATGTTTTTTGTAAATAATGGATAAAGGTGCTTTTCTAACACAGATACTCCAATTTTAATAGTTTTAGACATTTTCAATGATAAAAGTGATGATATGTTTTATTTCTCGATTATTCACAGATCTACTTTAACCACAAAATATATTATAATTAAATTAATTATTTTGTGCTTTAATATTAATTTTTTAAATTATCTTCTGAATTGCCTTTTACTAAATCAGTTAAAACTTTAAATTGAAAAAGATATTAATAATATTTTAATATTTATGAAAATAATAAATAGTTAATCATCATTATATTATTTTTAATTTAAATGTTATTTATTAGATGATAATTTTTAAACGTGAGAATATTTTGCGAAGGATGTGATTGATTCTAATTATATATAGTTGGCTATTAGTAAATTATTTTGTAATCCACTCAAAATTCTAAAATTACACTACTGCATTAAGTTTAATTCTTTCCGGCTTCCGGGGTTATTACCTATTCCACTGTTATAAATTTGATAATTTGAAGGACGATCTTGTATATTCATACAATTATATTATACTAGTAGTATTAACTATAATTGGTAAAACAAAAAATTGAGATTGATATATTAAATGCTTACCTAATCTAGTGAATATAATATAGAATGTAAAATATAAAATATTACACTCTAAATAGTTGTATATTAGGATATTAAATAAATTATATAATTATATTATATTAATTTTATCCAACGTATAGGTACATATTTACAGGTAACTTGTAAAATATAGGAATTAAGCGTACGGAAACTGTAATTGAAAGCGACCATTTATCATATGTGTTTAATGTAACCTCTTAAAGTGTTATTTCATATTTTTAATGGTAAAGGGTTTTCGCAAATTACCACGTATATAATATGTGAACACCACTATATTATATATGGGCGGCCAGACCTTTACAGACGCAAAGACTATTAATGGCAGTTATTAAAGTAGATGCTCTTGACCGAAAACTAAGAACAGTTTTCAGAAATTAGCTGAAAGACGTCTGTCATTATAAACTACTTATTTCACATAAAACAAATTTATATAGTCCAGCCTGTTATTATGTGTTTATCGTGTTTACCGAAACGCGGATCATCATTAAAAGGAACAAACCCCATTTCATAAGAGATTTATCTCATTCCCGTCTCCGAGTTTATTTTTAATATTTCGATTTCCGGTTATCAGAGTAACACAGATATCCGCTGAGCAACAGATTGTAGCATTTAATTATCTGCAGTAGTTCCATATGGTGGCCTGCACGGCTAAAACATTTTATATACACTCAGAGTGTACACGTAACGGTAGCTCACCTTTGATGAAGGTTTAAAGTAAAAGTAAAATATAAACGGAACGAAATTTCCGGGTTGATCTGAACGCGGAAAAAAACGCAGCAATAGAGTTAAAATTATTCATCATTGTGATCGGAGGGATGAGAAACCACCTGTTTCCTTACCGCTAATTTACCTTACTCTCAGACGTGTATTTTTTTTTTATTATTTTTTTTTATTTTTTTTTTTTTTTTATCATACATCTAAGGCGGGTATAGAAATTTTGAATTGGCGGGTCTCAGGATATTATTATAATATTACGACACACAGAACCCGTTTTGCCTCTCAATTGTCATGTTTGCGGGCCATCTATCGTACATACTATAATATAGTATATAATATAATATGCAGTATGCACTGCAAGTTTCTTTCTTCTCGGGGGGTGTGGGAAAATTCTTTAGTCGTAAAAAAAGGGTTGATTGCGATGTAAGAAAGAACAGGTGGCAATCATTATCCAATGACTTACCTCGATGCCGCAGTCGCCGCCGCCGGTCTTGTAGTTTTTTCGTTTTGGCCTTGAACCCTCGTGCCCTCTTGAAACGAAATAGAGGGAGAAAATGAACCACTGATACCGCCCCCAACTCAGACGATAAATATTCATCGGAGGTGTATAACGTTATTACAGCCCACGTTGTACTTACATAATATATTATGTAGGTGGTTAAATATAGTCAATGTATATACGAACAAGTGCAAATCAACGTTTTACAATAACCCATAGTGAATTTTTCTTGTAAATATATTTACAAATAATTGTTACAAGTTATAATGTATAACATTATGTACGATTGAATATTGTTTATTTAAAATATTTGAAGGAATAATATTATATAACACGTTTATATACTATAAGAGCATTATATTATAGTATTATACACGCCTTTACATTATACAAATATATATATTGTTAATTAAACATAAGTACCTACCTTACTTATAAAAATTGTATTTGTAAAAAAAAAATAGCAATACTGTATTTTGTAATCAGTTTGGTTATTTTAAATTCCACACCATGAATAATAAGCTTAAGCATAAGAAACGTATACATTTTTCGGATTTATATATCTATAATACGTATGTAATTGATAATTTAAAATTACGTTTTTGTTGTGAATGCATTTTTGAAGAGTATGTGTAACCTATACGGTAGACCAGTTTGAAAAATTTAAGGTATCATATTCATATAAAATAACCAAAAAAAAAAAATAAATAAACTAAAGGCAGTATAAGACTGTGGTGCAAAATTGTATAATACAGTGAAACCTCCAAATAACTCCAAAAAATGGATAACTCTTAAAGATTTTTATTATTTTAACGGAAGTCTAAAATTTCAACTTGTTTGCGAAGCGACAACAGCTTACGTTTTGACTCATCGAATCGAAAACCGTCACCTACTAACAAAATGCACAATACATTGGCAGTCAAGACATTGATATTTTTGTCATAATGATCGTTATTCGTTGTAATCTTGGCTTATCGTTCCACAACGAGTATATACTAGTGCGTTATACACTATAATAAATTGTGAGCGCATTTTTCTATCGTAGTTTTTTTAGTTAAGATTAAAATAAATGTCCGCTATTCGAAGGTTTTTCTATTGAAAAGTAGTGAAAATTTCCCCGTTCCCAAAAAAACGTCTACTATTAGGAGGTATTTGTAATGGGAGATTTCACTGTATATACAAATATGAGAAATAGATAAAAAAAAATCGAATTTAATATTTTTAAATGTATTAGGTTAGGTCGTGGTGACAAGTCGATGTTGATTAATCAATACTTATATTTATAGTTGCATCGGTATTTTTAATCCACCCAACAGAATAATAATATATTTATATCTTGCAATCGTATACATTCGATAATCAACATGTCACACGCACTGACATCCATCTTATAACATATATATATTAATAGTACATAGCAAATTTGCATTCAACAGAACCAATAATTTTGTGTTGTTAGCTTAAAATATTAGAATAAATTAACAAACTATCATCAAACTCAAAGGTAAGAACGTTATCTGTGTACATTTAACGAGTAGTTATAATTAATAGAAAGTATCTAAAGTTTAGACGAGCGTTAATATATTACTATATTATAATATAGTACCCTAGAAATTATTGTTAAACTACAATATTTAGTGGTTCGGTACTATAGCTGTGTCACTCCATTACGCTCAACCACATCACAGCTTGAAATACTTAACTATTTACTTAATGTCTTACGATGATTTTAAATTATTTAAAAACAAATAATTTCAAAAGCATTAATACTTTTGGCGACAATATTAATACTTATTTATTTTTAAAACAATCGCCGGGCGTAACAAGTAACAACACACAATATGACATTCTGTCAATAATCAATTAACATATACTAAACTGACTAAACACTTTCACATCAAAACTATTGGCATTGTGACCAAATGTAAAATTATAATTAATTGTATGTTAAGTATATGAGTTATAATAAAAATGGTACATAAACAATACATACCTACACAAATGAAATGCATAAATAATTATCCGATTATAATATAATATAATACTATAAATTATTAAACATAACTAAATTGTTCAATTATCCCAATCAATTTGTTTTTTTTTTATTATTAATAACTTTAAACATAATATTAAAATAGAACTGAACGTCTTATCAAATGTTTTAATTCCGACATTGGAATCATTATATAAATTTTATTTATTCATTAATTATAATAAATATTAGTACTCAATATTTTTTGTTGTTGAATTTTCGAGAAGCACAATTATAATTATTTTCAAAATCATTAAAAATTACCAAGAAATAAAATAGACATATGTATAATTTTTTAGCAGTTTTCCTAGAACATAATATTGTTTTTTATACGAGTAACATATGTCTTATTATTAAATTTCTTATATTACAGTAGAAAATATTTAAAATATATCAATTATAAGTATTTGGAAAATGTTAATATACTAAGCGAGTGAGCCACGGAGTTCAAAAGTTTAAAAAGCAAAATTATTATAAATAAATATGCCACTAGGTGGTGAGTAGGAAAGGATAAGAAACAAATTTAAATTTTAACTCGGACGTGACTTTGTCACTAATTAATAAAAGGTGATATTAACTGCACTGAATTTTTAGAGAAAATTTAACTTAAAGTTCCAATTATCTCGATACCAGAGATAACTAAACGTTTGTCCCCCCTCCTTTTCTAAACAAAACTATTTACAATCTAGTCCCGCAAATGTCGCATTCTAAAACATTGTAATCTATATAGACATTTTGATTTTAGATTTGATACGCTGCGTTAGTTAAAATATTAAATTTTTAATTATGATATAGTACATATTATATACAAAGTAATTGTATATTTATACGTTATACCCTAATGGGGTGTCATATGTATATAAATAAAAGTAATTTTAGTGTTTAGTCATTATTTTTTTTTCTTCTTAAATGATAAATATAATAGTGAATTCGGAATTTGTTCATCGAACTTTCTTTAAAAGTTCATTATAAGTTGAATCAAAATTGATACCTAATTTTTTAATATATAATTTTTCCAAATTGAAAAAAAATTTATTCAAAAATCATAAACAATATTATAAAAACACTCATTTTTGTGTATTTTTTCAAAGCCGTTTTAAAGTTAAAGTACACACTACATTATCATGACGATAACTTATACTATGATTTTCAGTATTTTGTGTTATGCTTACAAAGTTACAACAAAAATACTATAAATACGAATATAGTTTAAAGTATTTTAAGCATAATATTATTTATATGTTTTTAAATAGTAATTAATTCTTTATTTTTTAATAGTCATCCGGTAATTTCATTATTTTTCTAAACATACAAGCTTATACTTTATATTTTGTATAACAATATTATTAATCTGTTTATCTATCTTGTTTATATGAGTTTCTTTTTCCTAAGCTGAAGTCTGTATAAATGTATTGAATTTTCGCAATGGGAATCAACAAAATATAAACGTCTAAGTTTATGGTGCACCAACAAAATACAAGTAATTTCCGGTATAATATTTGCTATTATCTACTTAAAAATTTCAACGACGAAGTATATTATAATACTAAACGTCTGTTGTGACTTGAGGACCACACACAAATTCTTAACATGTCTGGTAATCTGTGGACCGGGGATGCTTAACCTAAAGCACGGTTAAAGATTATCAAAGGTCACGTCCACAAAAATAAGAAAACAAAATAGCGAGATAAACCGATGCCTGTTGGACCATATATATTATATATATTATGCACTATCATATAATATTCGGACTATTGATTGATGGAATTGTACTTTGTAAAAACGAAATATTATCGGTTATCGCGTTCATAGGTTCGCGATAAAACGACCACAATTTATTATTAGAAAAATCAATGTCTAAAGGTCGACCTTTATATCATCGGTGAGAATACACACGGTTATGATTTCGGCACTTTCACTATGGTCCGCATAAAATACGTTAATTCGACATCTGACGTCCTATCTGCGCGTATCCGGTAGTTAAGAAAAATGCACATCACGCGGATGGAGAGTATACACAAAAACCGATAAGAAATTATTCTTGACCAGCTTGTCCTGCAGGTCACGTACGGTAACCGCACAAATTGTTTGTGAATAACAATATTGTACTATCAGAAATCTCGTTGATCCCCGATATAAACATTAATTATAGTATAATATTATACTTTTCTAATCAACGTTATTAAATTTGATCGACACGTAAACAACAATATAATACGACGGAGAGTATCAAAAACGGACTAAAAAATATTTCCACGTATGGACTTACATATTATTATGATGATAAGACATGCGCGTACGTAATTAATAAAGCTTGATAAGCGAGTTAATTGACTTTTGCGGACTGCAGCGGTAAAATACAATACGGGCAGCTCGTACAATAGGACGCGTTGCGTTTTATTATTATTTATTGTATGACGGAGGATCGTATTTTCGGAAACCGACCGATAAAACGATGATTTATGAGGGCTGCCGAAAAAGGGTGCATAAACGTGAAATTTACACACACACACGCCTTATGTATAGGTGCATTATCACGATAAACCGACCGTTTCCAACGAAAAATAGTATCCGCCGAGGTGTCTCATTAGCACTCGGTGCAGTGTGCAGTTGTATATAATAATATCCTCTCGGGGCGAAGTGCGCGCGCGCACACACACACACACACACACAAATATGATGTATAGATATCAGCTCTGCGCGGTTGTACAGTTTTAACACCTGTAAACGGGCCGCAGATAATATTGTATAATATATAATGAACTGCAGGAAGGTAATATACAATAAAATGAGTGTGTGTGTGTGTGTGTGTGTGTCTGCGGAGGATAGTTACCCGCTGCTGCAGTCCTGCGTGTACGCCTATGTGTGTATAATATAATATTGTAATGTATTCGGATGCCATTATTTTTTCCGGGGTGACGTGGTCGGGCGGCCCCGCCAGCTGCTGGTGACCTCTTTTATCGTTATAATATTACTATTATTATATTATTATCGAGTGTTTTTTAGAATATTGTGGAGAGCAGACGGACGCGATGGCAGCAGCGGACAGGTTAAAGGATTGTGCGTAACTCCAAAAAAAAAAAAAAAAAAAGAAAACCACACGATCCGCGTGCACGGTGTAGCGGTCGGCGGTACACGCGTCCTAATGTGCCCTCCTATATATAATAAGAAGACGGAACTATAATGTTATTATTATTAATACAAGCGGCCGAGGCGTTGACGGATAATTGATATAAATCGACGGTACCGTCTGCTGGCGAAATCCCATTGTTGCACGCCATTCGTTCCGTCGCGTATACAATATTATGGGCACCATCACACCCTGTAAATGAGATTGAGAAAACCGTGAGAATCGTGCGCAGGGAAAAAAATAACAAAAAATTGAAAATTAGGCGATATCCTTTTTTTTTTGTTTTTTTTTTTTTTTATTATTTTACATTTTCCACCAACCCTTTAAATTGCTGTGTCTCCCCGCATGTCGTAAAAAACACGCGCGTTCCCGATGTTTGTATTGTTTGCGCATGTGTGTGTGTGTGTGTGTGTGTGTGTGAAAGGTGTGCTGTTACACCCCCGCGCAATTATCCGGCGGCTGCGTACCACATGCATTTCATGTGCATTGTACGTAACTCCGTTGCTGCGGGGGGTAGGGGGTGAACTATTATTTTATTTATTCGTTATTTTTTTTTTTTCACTACTATTTTTCCCGTCGTTTTGACTGCTAAAAAACAATTATCGTGAAAAAACACCCACGTCAAAGAGACGTTATTGTATTACGTGTACGACGTGTGTATTATGCGATCACAATAATATTCGTTCTTCCCCGCCACCAGTTCGTTAGTGCACGTTGTGTTGCCGTTTATCGTTCCGCAAGGCTCTCGCAATAAACTGCGATTAAATTTTAACTGTTAGGCACCTAGCATTAAAATATTTTAATCTTATATAACGCACCTATACCATGTACCTAACCGACGCGGTAATCGGTCAAAAATTCCGGAGATCAAATGTCCATAAACAAAATGACCATTTTGAAAAAAGTCCGGACTCATTTTTTTACTGTTGGACAAATAGTCCGAGAACATTTTATTGTCAGATTTAAAGTTGAAAATATAAATTATTATTCATTAAAATGTATATTTATTTTTCAAAATGGACTTTTCGTCCGGAATTTATTTGTCATTTACCGCGTTAGGTGTACGGTACACTCCCTGACCATTAAAATATTACTACTTACGTATTTTGTCGTGGAAACAAAGAAACTACACTTGACAACGATTATAGATATACGGGGTGATACACCAAGCATACTTATCTCCATATTTTCCTTTAATAATGTTTCAGATTCTGATTTTAATTACACTACAAAAGATCACATTTTCAAATTGTTGAAATTTTTTTTCAATACTTGAAGAGTTTCTTGTAGCAATACATATTTCTGATTTTTTCTTCAAATGAGAACCCCTTTCCCTATTTTTTACTGTATATTATTTAGTGTATAATGTTTTCGAACATTTTGATATATTTGCCTAATTCAAAATTCAAATAAGTATAGTTTCTCAGCTGTATTAAAATGTTTAAACTTTGGATATTAGCCGTAAAAAATATAGTTTTATGAAAATATAAAAATAGATATAACAACTGAATCTAGTATTTATTATACTTGGACCATTTTAACTAATTATTAATGTTGATAGATAAATATAAATCACTAAAGTCTTCAAACCACCATTAACAACCATGGCCTACATTTCTTCCAAACCCATTATCGTGGACCTAACCTTACACAAAGTTCAATAACTCAAAAACTACTCGTTCAAATTTTGATTCTGATAAATCAACATTTCTCGAAAAATTATCTTCTAAATAATTTACTGTTGAAAAATAAAGTTCTTATTTAAAAACAGATTACTAAGTTTGTTCCACGGGCAAAAAATACTAGGTTTGAAATTCATTCCTTAAATTATTCTTAATGTGAAGCATTAAATAAAAAAGTTTATCGAACTTGATCGCTTGATGATCACTGTTCATTCTAAGTCCTATATAAATATATAATGAAGCAATTATTGTTTTTCTTCAATTTTTTATATGATATTAAATATAAAAAATCCAAGCATTTAGATTTTAAATATTTAATTTAAATATGTTTTTAGGTATTTGAAATGTTGTTATTGTTTTTTGTTATTATTCTACAAACTTTGATAAAATATATTTCTTTTTGTCAAAGAACATAAACATGTAATACAATCATAATAGATAATAATTAATAATTTGTTCCTATAATAATCATTATTTCATTAAAGCAATTAAATAAAAAATCCTTAGAAATAAAGGCTGACACCCCGTCTCCACTCAGAGTCGTTTTTTTGTATGATGCAATGATTTATCATTGAATTTAAATTTAACACATATACATCCATGATCTATCATGGTGTCCTACTCAATGACTATATACACTAAAAATCTACTATGCAGTAAAGCCGCGACTTCCCCAGTTTTTATTACATTTCTTTTGAAAATTACCTAAGTCACTACTCCCTATAGTCATGTAGATGTAATTATATGATGTTTGTAAAAAATACAAGCATCTTGGTGGCTGGTTAATGAGATACCACCATAAATGTACACTGCATAATGAATATTAATATTAAATAGGTATTTGCGTATTGCTACTTAAAATACATATATAGTATATATGGTAATATTTTTAATCAAATTGTTGGTATAAGTTTTTTTGACTTTTTAAAGATAAAAAATTAGTGTCGTAAATTAAAATCGAATAAAAGTATTTCATATTACATATGTAGCTACGATGAAAAGGTTGAAGATATTAATTTAAGAATTTGTCGTTAAAATAAACACATTTTATTTATGAGTTATCTTTCATAATATCAACAATCTATAAACTCGTATAATATAAATACATATTATATATTGAATTTGATGAAATTTAAGGATTTATAACGCTCTATAAACCTTTTTTTTTATAGGAGATAATAAGATTAATGCAAATTAAAATTTTAAGTAGGTGTTCTCATTTTCTCGAGTTTATGGTTAAACCTGTAATTATATACGAGTATTATTTCGTTATTTCTTTAAAGGATTTTGCATGTATCAGTTACATAATAATAAACTGTGTTAAATTAGTATTATAAATTATAGGTATAATACTATTCAATTATGTTAAAAAAAAACTCACGATCAAACATAAACAGCTGACTATTTATTTAATTTAATTATCTTAACAATGAAGTTCGACTGTTATTTGTGAAAAATGTAATGTATTTTTAATTTTGATGTAGGTATAAAATTTTTAAAACATACAGGTACAGGTTTTATGCGGTAACTGATGTAAATTGCGCTCAAAGAAAACGTATAAAATGTGCTCATCATTTTTTGGATCGAAATACATTTTTGGAGTAAATTGCGTCCACGATATATAGTGAGTAGGTTTTCCTTCTTAATGAATGAAACATACGTGTTCTATTTGGTATGTAAAAATGAAAAAGAAATACGAAAATTCTTGCAAGGTAAAAATTACATATTCCGAATCGTCATGTGGAACGAACCAATTTTTGGTAAGCGTTGTATACCACTTGTAGAATAAAAAATGCAAAAGTCGTCAACATTTTATTTCTATAAATAATTATACATCCATATAACATAAACCTCACAGTTTACAATCACTCGGTTTTACGGGAACAGCGGACAGAGCTACAGCTAGTATAAAACTTCTAAAAAATAGAGTGACAATTTATTGTACATAATATTATTCTCATGCCCATCGCGTGTAGCTGTATAGGCCGGTATAATTATTTCAAAGTATTCTATGTTCAACTAAAACGTCACAATCTCGTTTCTAATATGCCCAGAAATAGATGTGTATGGGTATCTACATATTATATTACATACGTATGTTTTCGAAAGCGATATATTTCAATTTCAATCTGGCGAGTTTTGATGAATTAGACGTTACGTATGACCGCCAAACCGCCCCGTTATTCTAAGAATTCGATGTTTTAAGCCTTAATTTTTAATCATTGCATTATAATATTATAATATATGTAATTTTTCAACTTCTGACTGCCGGTTATACGTTTTGTAAACAATTTTTGTGTAAATATTTACATAAATATATCGTTATACTATGCGTGTAGTATAATCACGGAGGAATACGTCGTTCCTATAATCAACTTCGTAGATATTAAGTATGTAAAAATGTAAATTATGGATTTATCGACGAAAAGGGAAAAAACGATTCAGGTATATTTATGTATTTACACATTGTTCCGCAATGCCGTGACTTGACCAGAGGCGGAAGCAAAGGTGTATTTAGGCACAGGCCCTACAAGCATCACGGGACTTGAGTTGCGACGTTTTGGGGAGCGACAAATTTTATCATATTTTTTTTTCACAAAATGACATAGAAAGTGTTTTTGATTTTATGAAATTAAATTTTACTAATTTTTAAGTAGAAAATCGTTAATTATGCGTCTATTTTTACGAAGAATATATAGCAAATTTCAGTACATTCAAATTTATATTTTTATATAAAATAATTTTAGGATGAGTGGAGTAGAAAAGGCGGCGAATTGTAAAGTGCCTATAAGCAGAAAAAACCTAAACGCGCCACTGGGCGGAAGTAGTTTTCGCTAAATCGAACTTTACGTCAATACCTATACGAATTTGTCACTAGACTGCGATCACGTGAAATAACTATAAAAGTTAGCAAATACCTATCACACAAATGCAAATAATAAACCGGTGACCTTCATTTCACCTTGAAAAATAAATTTGACAAAAGTTTAAAAATGTTTGAAAAATATGTCTAATTATGGTCAGTTTCTTTCGATCCGGCAATTATAATATTAATATTCAGTGAGGAATTTTTATACGAAAATCAACGTGCACGTGGTCAGTATGTATTAGATAACAAATCAAATAATAACATGTCGGCGGTAGTTGTTGATTCGATCAACGTTTTCCACTTCGATAGTATAATTACTAATTTCCAACAACATAAATTACTTTTTCTGGTACAACCTTGAGTTCTCGAGATAAGAAAATGTAATTTATTTGATCAAAACAATCGTTTTATTTTTCTCCGTGAAACGTCCCAATAAAAAATGTGTTGTACACTACACACGGATCAAAATAATCATCGCGATAGCGGCGGACTTATCAACCCACAGTTTTGGCCGTAATCGGTGGCATTATCGCGACGACGACAATAATTTATAATAATAATGTACCTCATAATCGACAAAGATACATAGTATAAACGCCCCGACCCCGAAAACTCGTATTTCATTGATTTCGTATATTACGGTCTGTTGTCAATATAATAGTAATATATTATTATTATTAATAATATAATATCACATGACGCGCAACGCTTTGGAAAACCTTGAACCGTATCAGTGTCAGTTCGATGTAGTCGTTTTTCTGCGTACAAACACGATCACTATTGCTACAAATGCGCTCCCACCGGAATAATAATAATAATAATAAAAAAAAAACGTTCTCGCGTATAAAAATATGACAATGTCATACAAAATCTATACGAAACTGAAATAATATGATGTACGATTAATGTTCATTTACTATAAATTTCGTGGACGAAATGAAATTATTACGTAGGTCACGCCGACGTATTATACATCATTGCGATGAGCATGGCGCACGCTCAATTATATTATTATATTATACCTACGTACACACGATACGATATATTTATTTATATGTGAGTGTGTGTATTATATTATTATTATTAACCGTTCACGCGGTCAATTCTATTTTTTTCTCTGTAGTCCGGCCATTATTTAATATCGTGCACCGCTGTCATCGGACTGTCTGCATTCTCTCCTTTTTCCTCTTTTCTGTTTATTGTCGTCGAAATGAAAACGTAACATTTGTCGGCAAAACGTCCGGGTCTCCCGGACCGACGGCGGCGATACACGCGCATAGTACGGTATAATATAAATCACCTTAAAACGGAAAAAAAAAAAAAACCAACATAATAGCATAAGGTTACGTAACAACGTTTATGTTATTATTATACACGTATTCAACACACTGTGTTGTGTTATAACTCCGTTTTGTAATGTACACACACACACACACACACACACACTGCAGGCGCACACTAAATGCATGCCTTTTGTCCGCAATCTCTCCGGGGTCGCAATAAATCTCGACCCCGACCGAGGGACACGCACCATTTCTAGCGGTTTTCGTTCTCCAGGTTTTCGACCCAAAATATTATGATCGATTGAAGAGAAGGAGCGTGCATGCGCACGTATACAATAATAATAATAATAATACGAATGTGAATAGAAATAATAATCAGAGGTATTATATATATATTACATACTGCAGGAGACGGCGGTCAGAGGAGACATCGCCAGACACGTCCCTCGGTCTACATGAATTTCATCGTTCCGTGACAAGACATTTAGTGGTCCATGAACGCGGAGACGCGGCGGTGGTGGAGGCGATGGCGGCGGTGGGAGAAGGGAAATTAGAGGTGCCCTTGTGCTAATGACTGCGGCAGCGCTCGCGAGGGGGTCGGCGACGCTCCTCGGTTTTAACCCTTCCGCCGTCTTCAGACGGTGTTTTTTCATCTTGTTATTATTTATATATATATGTTTTTTTTTTTTTATGCAATGGCCTTGGAATATTCGGTTCTCCGGACAGCAGCAACGGCAGCACTTGTCTCGACGACGACTACGGCGGCGGGCCTCACCATATAATAATAATAAAAACCAGTTCTACTGCATCCCGAACAAACCAGTCACAAAAATCTTATATAGCTATTTTCTCTCCCTTCGTCTGACAGCCTACACACACACACACACACACACGCGCGCGCGCGCGCGCGCACTCACTAGGCGTAGACTGGAATGAGAAAAAAACACACCCTTTTTCTAAAAAAAAAAAAAAAATTTTATTCATGATAGATTTGCTCGCAGACGATGATTCGTCGTCTATAATGCGGCGTAAGATAAATAATATTTTTATGCACGGAGAGTGGAATGTTAATGGTCGAACATAAACACACACAAGAAACAACGTCATCTCCCGTACTCGACTATCCGACTCGCTCGGTCTCTCTCGCTCACCCTCCTATCCCGCGCGCGCACACGAGCACACACGCACGCTATCTAGCTCCC
Source organism: Pentalonia nigronervosa (assembly GCA_014851325.1). Lineage (NCBI taxonomy): Eukaryota > Metazoa > Arthropoda > Insecta > Hemiptera > Aphididae > Pentalonia > Pentalonia nigronervosa. Next base: position 72,191 of record JACXSJ010000480.1, on the reverse strand, counting down.
TCTTATTGTTCGTGCGACCAGACATAATCAAAGAAAATATCAACAATAGTGTCTGCGGCGAAATTAAAATTCCCCAAACCCCGACCGACGACGGTGTAATAATAATAGTATCGTGGTGTAATAACAACGATATTGTTATAATATATTATTATATTATTGTGGTGCTAAAAGCGAAAAACTCATGTCCCGGCCGGCGACCCGTGTAGCACCCGGGTCATCGATATCATCTGCGTGTAATGACTTGACACTTGGGCCAGATAAACATAATATTTTTATTCCATTGAAGTATTTATTGTACACCATAAGCCGAGCCAAGGGGGATAACGTAATGTCGCGCATATACGTACATGTGAATATTGTGATGTCGTTTTGAATATTCAAATTACCTACCTACCTGCAATTGTTGTTGTGTAGAATGCAGATATATTATTATTATTTTTAATGTAAGTGCGTGTGCATCAAAGTGTATTTATGATCGATCGTTTCTCATTTGATTGTATAGGATAACCATTATAACCCGCAGCGTATAATATGATATTATATGTTTTTGAAACAAAAAATATAATTGTGCATTTATTTTATGTCGAAAAAAAAAATCATGTACATTTTAAATATGAACAATTTAAACAAACCATAACAATTTTACCGCAACAATTTTAGTTTAAATATTAAATATGTTTATTATGATGCTATTATAATGATCATATAATATTATGTTCAAGATAAAATTGTAAAAAATTATTTTCATTAAGTTTGTAGATGACATTATTATGTACACAATGTATTCCTATAATCGGTAAAATTTGAAAATAAATTATATATCTTATGAAAATTAGTCAAAATATTACGCAATAGTCTGTTTATTACCACATCTGTATATATATAACAATTTTAAAATGTTTGTGAAAAATAAGCCTATGTACTATCATTATTATAATGGTCATAAATAGATAGTGGCATTTGGTAACAAACACTTGTTATAGATTGTTTGTAAGTTAAATTTGATTATGTTAATATAATGTTATGTAAAATATATTAATGATAGTTATCATTTCGAAGAAAACATGAAATTCATTGATTTGAATAAAGTGAATAATGATTGCAACAATTTTAATAATTGTAGTAATAACAATTAATCGATTAAATACTCGAAACAAATGTAAGTTTCAACTGCAACAATTTATTAAAAACAAAAATTAAAATTATTAGGTTCTTCAGTTTGCTTAGTCACCACTAAAATTTCACTAAAAGTTGCATGCAATATAAATTATTGGTTTACTATGAAAACTAATATGAAATCAACCATTTGTGTAAGTATTTATTTATAATATATGAATTGAGTGTATAATTTAATTTAACTGTCTCTGTGTAATAATAAATATGGACTTAAAAATAAGTTTTTTGTTCAGTTACAATTTTTAAATTAACATTCTCTAAACTAACAAATGTATTTCAATAAATACAATATGGTCACAATAAATCGCAGTTTAAAACTTAAACACAACAATTATAAATTATGCGTAAAATCCAAACAAAAGGTCATGTTCGTGATGTCGATAAATTAACTTGGAACTACAGTAAAGTCTAAATGTCTATATAGCAAGTTAATAGCATCTATAATAGTATAAAATATAAAATTTTCATATTTAAAAATATATACAACTGTATAAGTAAATAATTAAATTATAAATAATATATTACTTATTTACATTTAGTTATAGGTACATTAAAAAATGGAATTCAATAATTTATACAGACTGAACTATCAACTATTAGTTATTGAGACGAAAAAAAACCATTGGATAAGATAATATTGCCATTATATGTGATAAAAAAGCGAAATGTTTGTTGGTGACAGAATATTGCCATGTTAAACGACACAATATAAGTACACACACACACACACACACACACACACACACACACACATATATATATATATATATATATATATATATATATATATAAATGAGCAAAATATTATATAATACTTATACTTATATACTGTGCATGTGTAATATTCATGATAAATGGTACAGAACATATTATTATACTGATGTTTATAATTATTGTACCATGACACTAACATTATTATTATACGTTAATTATAAATGGTTTATTTTAGAATAAGCAAAAAAAAAAAAGAGAAAACAATACGAATACTATAGCTGGTTGGTAATTACCTACTGATTATAGAGGAATATTTAAATTGTAATTTTAGATTATGGTAGTTTTTTCGTTGTACAAAAAACGGCCATATTGTTTTCGTGAAAAACCAATGTAGAAATGAAATAATTTAATCAAATCAGTCGAAGGTGCTGTTTTATAATAAACTTGGACTGCTGTATGTTGTTGAGGCCATTCACACGTGCAGGTTACTTTTTACATTTTTTTGCATTCGCCCAACTATTGCCAAATGACCTACTTTCAAAAAAGTTTCTAACACTCGCACGCGAATATTAAATTGAATTTCACATTGGAATAATCAAAATTACGCAACTGTTACATAACGTTAAAAACGGCATAATATCGCGAAAGAATGACAAAAGTTACAAAATGCTGCTCCGACACTTCTTTATATATAGATATTGATTTTATAATATAATATTATGTTAATTTGTTGTGAATCTTAATTATAAAAAATTATTTCTCGGACACTGTGCAAATCGATCTAACAATTTTTTTCTGCATATAATCGGTCAATTATTATTTTTTTAAATTATTAATGCAGCAATTATTATAATATTCCATACAATGTGATCCATTTATGTGTCTGTTCATTATCTTGAAGAGTTTTAACATTTTTCACTACTTTTACATAATTGTATACCATTGAAAATAATATTCTTTTACAATTTCTAATTGTTATTTTTTTTAAGTTTTTTACTTTTTGAATGACAACATACACTTTCAATTTCATTTTCCGAACCAGATTATTTGTCGGAGTAGATATACTTCGATACATCGAAAGTCAAATGAAGTTAATGAGTTATAATTTATAAGTATTTAAAGTTTTGATTAACTGGAGTATAACAGTGAATCAACGTACATTTTATAAAGCATCGATATTTAATCTATTTAAACTTATAAAATGTTAACTAATTCATACTGGTTTGAAATTTGATTTGAATAAAAAATTATATTGATTTGAGAGTAATATCAGATTACCTATGTAAAAAATTGTTTTAATATTTCGAAATGATGAATATGACACTTAAAAACTTTAATTACTTAAAAGAATTACCTTGTATAAAATATATTAATATATTATCCGCGTATTAAACCAGCTGTGGTATTGTTTAAATTGGTGATTATGTTTAGTTAAAATAACGCAATAAAAATATAATTCCTGGTGATTTATATAAAGATCGGTTTTAACTCTGATACTTATACGAGTATAATGCAACCATAAATAGTAAAATGTCAAATCACTTTTTACATATTATTTAATCCCCCAAAAAAAAACGTAGGCATTAAGATTTCAAAAAAACTATCGCTGCTCTAAGTGAAAAACCCCCTCCGTTAAAAAATAGAGTGTAAAGGCTTTAACCATCCATTCTTAATAATAATAATATGGAATTTGCATTTTTTCATCACCGTCATAATATGAAATGCCGAATAAAAATCCTTAAGAAAAAAAATCCCCTAAAAAAAATCCCCCATAAAAAAAATCCTTAAACTACAATATTGTACTCATAATCACATGGAAATAATTGAATAAATATTTATTAAACCCTAATTACAACTTTATTAATATTTAAATATAAATAAATAGGTATGTTTATTATTATTTAATGTAAATATCATATTTAAATATTACATAAGTTCAACAATTATAAAAAAATGAAGAGATCATTAAACTAAAAAAAACCAAGATATTAATTGTTTAAAACAAATATTGAACACAATTTTACTTAATTTTTATCAATTGCAATAAATATAATTATTATGAGGCATTTTTATAAGTTCATAGATACAATATTCACAAGTTAATACAATTTAAAATTCAAATGTACAGCATGTAATATAAAATATTTTGAATGATTGGTACGTCAAAACACAATGATAATAATAATAATAAATTATTGATTAATTATTAAACAATAATTAATAAATATTCAGTTAATTATTCATAAATAGTCAAAATATTTGGAAACGTAATATTTTAACTCGGGGATTTTTTTGGGAGGTTTTTTTGCGGAAATTTTTTTTCTCTTTACCTTTCCACGGCAGTCTGTTATTGATAATTTGAATTGAGTTAAAGCATCAGTAATCAAGGTAAAGAGTCAGAGAAATACTGTTCAGGAGATTATCCTGTAGGTATCAAAAAACCTTAAAAACAGTTCAGATACATCTAAATTATAATCCACCATATACGAAAACATACTGCTACTTGCTCTGTGAATGAATTGTTCAATCCATAATATTATTATCTATCGATCCATTAAATTTATTCGTTAAATAAAAAAACTTTTAAATTCTTTCTTTTTAAACTTATTCGAATTAATTTTTTTTTTTAAGAAATTTATTCGTTACTTTACAAAATTTGATCCTGATTTTTATCGGGTATCTAGCACTCCAATAACATTTCGACGAATGCTCGAGCACCCAAGGCACCCGTTTACATGGCGTCTATGAACAAAGGTAATACTAAGTATCATGCCACGTGGACTTAAAACACGTTCAAACTTCAATCGCAAACATATAATTTAAGATTAATCACTGTAGCAGTGTTAACATGCAGTGCAATGTATAGTGCACACTGCACTGTACATTAATAATATATTAATATATATTCGTATATTATTGTATATTTTATAACTTTTAGTTTTCGCATTGACAAATACCGCATACTGCTATCTCACCACGACCACCCCATCAACATCTGTGTTGTATATAATTCACATATATGCGATAATATTTTATACCCTTAGATTATTATATATAAAGAAGAGATAAGAACAAACCGCGTCAAATAACTAGGTTGTAAATAATATTATTGATAACGTCGTATATTTTACGTTTCCCGGGATGCCTTCGAGACGGAAGATCAAGTTTATGAAATAATAATAATAAAAACCGATTGATTTATGTAAGGTGGTGTACAAACCAGTGAATACAGGTTTTTGATTATTACGACCGTGTATAGGTGTTACAATATACATATTATAATATATACATTATGTAGGTACATTTTCGGTGAATTTGTACTAATAATTTAATATATTGTTATATATTATGTACAACAACGATGTTATAGACTCAATATTGCAGGTGTATTACTTTCATTTTCCTATACATTGTTTTTTTATTTCTATAATTTTTTGGACTTCGCCAGTGAACCGATGAGTATATTTACTATTGCGGTATCGACGGGTATTAAATTGTGTTTTGTAACCAAAGTTTTTGAACGTCTCGTGTTACGCATATCTTCCAGTTCAGAAAGTTTCTGTTTTTCCACGTTGGACGATGAGAACCATATATATTATGTAGTATGACATATTGAGTTACCAATTACCAATCGACATATTTTTACGTTGTATTTTACGTCTTCGTCAGTAATCGCATTGTATACTTACGGGCGTACGATGATGCGTATATACGTAAACACGCATTATAAATTATAATATTATGTACGCGCGGAACACAGAAGACACGCTGATACGATCACTGATCGCTTTCACGATGTTACAAATAAAAATAATCGAGTAGGTATATACGGCGACCGCACCTGCACTCACACACACACACACCTTAATTCTATTTTTTTCTTACTGCACAGAAGGATATATATATATATATATATATGCGTTTTGATAAACTCGGTCGAAACAAATGCAAATAAAACGTATATAATAATAATTATCACCCTCGTCCCATATAATATAATATATAGATATTATGTATTTTTTTATATATATACACACTCACACTGTATTATATATATATATATATATATATATAGTTTTGTTTACCTCCCGACTGCTGCAATGGTGGTACGTATGGCGAAGAAAAGGCAAACACCCCTTTCCCATTGTTATCCGCTGCTGCAGTCGCGAGGAGGCATAAATATACACACACACATATATATGTATGTACACATATACCTATGCGTGTAGGTACCTACGCGTGGGCGGGATAAAATCCAAACAGGTGCCGCGTTCATTGTCAAGACCTGACAGGAAGAAAAAAGAAATCCTCAAACCATTATTATGTATATAAGAGAATGTGTGCAGTGTATATATATATATTATACAACCCGTTCGCATCACGTACATGCGGGGAACTTACGTATATATAATGATAATTGTAATATTATATAGCAACGGTGAAAAAATGGGTGTTTTTTTAATGAACATCGCGCGCGGACCTCGCGCAGTCGTCTGCTGTTTGTTGCGGCGGCGGTGCAGCAGTCTGTATAGATCGAATGGCTGATGTCGGGTACACCTATCCACGTAACGGTACCTATATATACACATTTACGCAGACTCGCAGACGGGCCAAAAAGGGTTAATACTAATAAATATATATATATATATATAAATACGGGCGAAAAAAATCGTATGCACGCACACCCTCGAGGGACGCGAAGGTATAGGCGAAAATCGATGGGGTTAAAAATATAAGAAAACAACGGGACATTCGCCGGTTCCCACGACCGTATAAGGTGTTTATAGTATGTTATATTCATCTCTACATCCTTTTTTTTTTGTCTCGTTCAGGTGTGTTGATTATGACGACTGATTGAATTTCCGGAATAAGACTTTATAAAATTGCAAATGATCTCGAACCGGAACTTGGATATTTTTGGAGGAGGGTACAAAGGGGATTTTTTTCGTCTCGAACATACAGTACAATATATCGTACCGTTATTTATACTCTGCAGACGAAAAGCAGATTACGTCAATTGCGCATTCTGGTCTCGAGGTATCTATTAAAGGAAGGAGCTATTTTATATTTTCAATACATAATAATATATATACAAAAGGATAGAACAAAATATGTATTGTGATAAATAATTATTTACATTATAAATACAGTTTCAACTAATTTTTAAAACGACTATATAGATACACTGAAAGAACAATTTTTATTTAAATAACTCAACTAAAAATAGTAAAAACAATAAAATCGTATTTATTAAGAATATCTATTATTAATACAAATTGAAAACTTACAAGTAATTTAAAAAAAATATATAAACCTAAGTTTAATTTTTTTTTTTAGTTTTTGCAGAAAACCTTTCAATGGGTACAATAAAAGTCAATAATATTTAAATACTACGATATATTTAATTTATATAATATATATAAATTACACCAGTTTTTTATTTTGAGATTTGGGGGGGGGGGAATCGCTCCCAGCCCTTTGTGTCTTTGCCTGTACGTATATATACATACATAAATATGTTATTGAACATTGCACTTATGTATTATATGGTTCTCGATTGCATAATAAACAATTTATAAGGAATACATAATGTCTTCAGATTTTAATATAGACAGAAATATTCGCTTCAACGCATAAGCACTTGATAGTTGATGGTTTGATTCTGTTCACACATTGTGTAGGTGAATTTTTTGTTTGAAAAGATATAAAATTGATTTAAGAAATACCTGCATCATATAGCGGTACCGCAGCACTTGTAAATATGTATATTGTATGTATATATATATAGTGTTGTAAAATATAAGACTTGTTCAAGGAGAGAAATTATGATACTGAACTGCTAAATAAACAAATAATTTCCCACCTTTTATAAACATTAAGTGGTTTTAATAAATTCCAATGGAAGTAGTTTGTAGACAATTTTTGTTATTATAAAATATATTATGATTTATAAAGTTTAAAATATTTATAAAAATGCAAAATATTTACGGACATAAATATTGGAATTTAAGTTTGGTTTGTCGTAAATATTTAGGGTTTTCATTTATCCTCTTCTTTCTCTGAGCCCCGGCCTTTAATGTTTTCACTTAAATCTTTTATTCAACATTTAAATCAAATTTTTCTTTAAAATTTAAATTATATGCTTACTCCAACAATTAGGTTAAATGGTTGACACATATCTTCACATAAGAACGTTCGAAAAAAAATATTGTACAATATATAAGTATAATAAATAGGTAATAGTAATAGTATATAGAAATTTTCTACAAAATATGTTGAACTGTCGAACATTTAAAAAAATTATAATAATACCTAGATAATTTTTAATATTTATTTTTTGAAAAGTAAAGTGAACGTAGTGGGTATTCGAATTTTTGACACCTTTTTAATTTGTACGCATTACGTGTTTTATAGTATATAGTATACTACATGTTTAAATTTAAATAATAATAAAATTAATATAATACACAGAATATCTAACATCTTCGAGCTAATAAAAATAATAAATATATTATATACCAGTGCGTGTTTGATACCCTTTTATACATCAAACATTTAGCAATAAAATTACTTTTTAATTTTACAACTATTTGTTATTTAACTCGTTTGAATCATTTGCCATCACTTTATAACGATCCTATAAAAATACCGTACAACTATCAAAAAAACCATTATTTCAGCTAACACACGCCCTGTAAGTCTTCCAAATTGTAGCGGTTTAAGTTATATCTTATAATATATGTATATTTATCACTTGCACAGTCGTACACTAAATTTGAACATCTTTTTTCGCTTTTCCGTCGGCTAAAATGCTTACACATGTGCTAAAATGAACCCCTTCGTTTTATTATATTATATACACAGCTGCAAACGATCTGTTTAAAGTGTACTCGACTTGTATGTAAAATATTTGACTTAATTATATGTATATAAACTGCGTGGCCCTCAGCACACTACGTTTACCACAAAAGTAGTACAATTATTATTATTTGTGTACACAATTTATTATACGAAACTTGAACCCATCCACGTTTGAAGACGATTAAAATCGTCAAAACATCTGATGGGCCAACAGCTATAACAAGTGTAAATATATTATAGATACTCGTACGCTGCAGCAGTATTTTAAATTGCGATGACGTGAACGTATTTTTGTTTTTTCGAAAGTGTCCAAATCCTAATAGTATATTATACTCATAATACTTGATACGAACTCGATATATTATTATAACGTGCAAGCATAATCAAATATATGTGACACATTGTACACGCAATCAAATTTTGTATTCGTATTCGTCTTTCACTCACTTTATTGTGCCTCTTCAGCTGTTTAGACGGTCCTAAACTGAAACGGTAAAACGATTATAAATAATTATAGACCACGGTAAAATTATAAAAATATTCAACGAAGAATTCGTCGGAATGTTAAAAAAAAATAAAAATATGGCAAGTATCGATTTTATACGTCGGAAATATCGGCGAATTATGACTTTATAAGATATGAGATCGCGCAAATGAGAATTAAGGAAACCCGGGAAAATATTATACGAGTATATTAGATCATACACAAAAATGTCGGATAGTAAAAGCGCGTCTGTACGTTTATATAACTTTGATTATTTTTCCTCGACGTAATAAGATAATAAAATAATCATTATCGGAGACACACACACACACACACACACACACACACACACACAAGAATCTGAACGCAATTGTGCAAATAACGTTTTAACGCGTCATGTATATGTAACGTATTGATCTCTATATAGAACACATCACAATCAATAAACCTTAATTACGACAAGCCAGAATATTAATTGTATTATTTTTTTTCTAATTTCAAACACATGTGGAGAGGCCACGTTTAGGCAGTATCGTGTGTATGCGATATAGACAATGTAATTGAAATTGCAAAAAAAAAAAAAAACGTTTTTCATTCTACGAACATACGATTTTCTTATAGCAATAATAATAATAATATTGTTATGCTTTGTTTTGTTTTGATTACAAAGTACAAATCGAACATTTCAAATGTATTTAATTTATAGGACCTCCTTATGCATAAATACTGACCTCAGTAAAGTCGGTCATTTAAAATTGTTTTTGTTTTGAATGTTTAGGCTAACCCTATGTGACCCAATGAGTCAATTACATCGATTGATACTATGTCCGTCAAATGTTTATCAGACAAGAGACAATATTGTCTGTAAACGATTTATGAACGCACAAAAACAGGCCCACCCAAGTATACAATAATTTTGAGCACACGTTTTTTTTTTATTTAGGTACAATTGTGCCACACAAACAAGATTTTTGACATTTTCGCTTTTCAAAAGGTTCCGTTATATTATGCACATAATATGTAGTATGAATCGGTATAAAATATAGTCAAAAATATCTGAGAAAAATACCCAGATACTATTATATCACACAAGACATTGTGTTTGATGTAATAAAATAAAAAGTTAAATATCAAACAGGTACAAAAGTATTTAAAAAAAGAATACGGGTTTAATTAATACAGACATTGAGACACACTTGCAATATTTTTTTTTCAGTTCTTTGTAGATCACGGTCCTGCGAAAATTACAAGATTCCAAATCCTAGCTGTGAAATTATTGTATTCCTGCACCTTTACCAAATTAATCACATAATTTAATATAATATGTTGATATTATATTATTTGTATGTTTAGCCAAACAAGTATGGCGTATTTAATGTAATTAATTAATTTTGTCAATTGACAATACATTTATTTTTGTTTTTTACTCTTTAACGATTAGTTGTTTTTTTTTTTTTTAATATTAATGCAATTATGAGGCTATACATATAGACATCCGCTAATCGATTTATTGATAAATTTTAAACCGTAATATATATTCTGACATGATTCACGTTTATTTTCTATCACACGCGCAAAAATATGCTCCTCAACACCAATACCACCTCTCCTCTCGCATTCTTGTAAGCGACTTTCGACAATACATTTTACCATTTTACTCGAACATATGAGTGATTAATCGTCACAATTATATTATTTCTTTTTACTATTATTATTTTAAGCATCCACTGTACGAGCGTGAGCATGGTACGGAAATAATAGTTATAATTGGCGTAAAAGAAAATTTTTGTTCTGGGCGGAAACAGCTGCAACTCCCAACTGCACGTGATATGGTTAGCTATTAGCTTATATCAATATTATAATTATACATTTCGATTTTTCCAAACAAACAACGAAATCATTTTCATTTTTAAAGGGTCCATTGTAATATATCTTCTTACAAATTTCCCGGTACCTATGTGCAGATAATATTCCTTTCCGGCCTCTATGGAGAATTTGGACAGTGGACGATATACAATATACATATGACGATAATATAATGTTCTTGACTGTCGACGTACAGCAACAAGACGGACACAATGGAGGCGGTAACCGTCTTGGCAATAATATTGTTATACTGCGGCAGTCGCCCAGTCAGTATATACAGATGAATTGAATCCGTTTAACGGATTTCGACGGATACACCCGTGTATACGAACCCGCTCGCTCCCAATCCGCGTAAGTATGCGCGTTTTGTGTATACAAGACGCGCGTATTGAAGTATATATAATTTATTGGGTTTTATTGTATATAATATTATTTATACTTGCATCATAGACACACACTGCAGGCACTTAAACGTCATGTAACGTGGAAATAGGGCGCAGTTCATTTTCACGGCAAATTATTATTCGGCCGCCGAGAAGGGTTGAGGGTCCAATAAATCACGTGTGCCACCTACTATATATTGTCGCTTTGTCGCAGTCGTCATACGCATATAATATACTCGCACGCTGCACAATATATGTGTACGCATCATATTGTGCACTACCGCCGACACGTGGTGCTCGGGACCGTATATTTCGTGACATTTTGTAAAAATGCAATATAATTTAGGCCCGCCAAGAAACCCTTTTTGGCCGGATAATAATGGTCGAAGGCCGGGGTGGATGGTGAATTTATTGGTTTATGTCGAGCGAAATCGTTGGACACACGGAGTGTGGTGGGAAAAAATAAGTGGAAAAAAAAAGACAAGCGCTGTCCCCCGCATTGTCGGCAACCGATTTTATTTGTGTTTATAACAAATTTTTTCACTTCGACCCCGGTGTGAGGGTCAAGCGGATTTCTTCTCTTGCATTGTCCGCGTGTCGCCCATATTGCGTCATTGGGTCGACAACGGCGTGTTGTGGCGGTTATCGAGAACCGACGAGTAGGTACCCGCCACAGCTAAGTCTCTAAACATATTATATATAATACTCTAATAATATTGTTCGTTTCGCTATTCTATATTACCTACATAATAATAATAATATGACGTTCAAAGAAATTGGGACTTTTCACACACGCTGTAGGCAATCGTTCTATTTGTCGGCATCTCTGGACCATATATAGGCTTATTTATAGATACACAATACGTCAGACGATATGGCTGCATTTGTGCAGGTACAATACACACCGCTGCAGGAGAAGACGTAGATTTATTCGTATCCACGTTTCTATGGAAAATATGCGTTTTTAAAGCAATGCACATTATTATAATTATTGTATATGTATACGCGCCATACGCGTGTAGCAACTTCGATTATAATTTAATCGGTTGTACAGCTTTATGTATACAACCGCTTAAGAGTTAATAATAATAGTTGTTTTAATCTTTAAAACAACACTTATATCGACATCACGTTAAACGACAATTAAAGAAGTAAAAAAAATGTGTGTTTTTTTTAATCTCTAACAACAGCGTATCATATTATTTAAAGCATAATTGTTTTGCATTCATATATGTATACATATATTATATAGGTGTCTAGACACTCTAGACTATGTATGTGGTTCTGATATATTGTATTTTATCTATAACTTATACGATTAAAACTTCGGTTTTGTCATTCGACGTTTGCTAAATATTATAATTTGTGTACGCATAATATTTTTTTTTACAAAAGATTAAAAATAATTAATCGCTTAGTTTTTTTAATTATTGACTCAATAACTGACGACATCTATAACGAGCTGGTGTTGTTAAATAGTTTTTAACATGTACCATAATCATTATTCCGCTACGTGTATGATTAAAAGTCATAAACATTTTAAGAAACAAATATTAATAATTGTTCAGTAGCATAGGCGTGTCTCGACGAAATATTATGAAGGGTTCCTCAACACACCCTGCAGTTGGGGTCTTGGATTTTCTCCAATGCATTTATTATTCGACGTCAATAATTATATATTAGGTACACCGTTTAAAAATTGATATCTTTAACTAATATATACAAATTGTTTTAGGGGTTTAATATTTACAACGAATCAGTGTACGATCATTGATTAGTATATGAGTTTCAATTAATTTTTTATAATCAATAATCAGGACCAGACTAGACCAGTCCAATAGGCTATAGAGAGAGACGAGACGTGAGTTTACCGAAATGACTCGCGACTTAGTGTGGTTTCTATATCATATAACTACACACTCGAAACTCTACATAGTCTACAAAACTCGAGTACTCTGTACACCTCTACTAAAAAAAAAAAAAAATACGTGCAGTATGACATTTTGTAAAGTATAAAAATATTAGATATATAGATACGGTGATTAAATTTAAAACACTGTCTGTCTGGCCAGAGTTGGGTAGACGATATTATCGAGTCGATACTCAAATAACGATTAACGAGCGAGAGATATACGCACACGAGTAAAGTGTTTTTTTATACTTGGAGGACGCGATGTATATTATACTTTAATCGTCTGTTTCTTAGACGTATTCGTATTTGATAGTTTCGTCCGTCAATATTTCAGAACAAAAATCCAAACAATAATAATTCAAGGCAGGTACTACCTCTAACATTACGGCGTAGACTCGTGTCCGAATTTCGGACATTTACTAATCGATTTCGGTAAAACCTAAAATACACAAAATAGTTTGATCAAATCCCGAATGATTTCTGTAGTTCGGACTTTTACAAACAATATTTGGTAAATCTTAGGATAAACAATTAGTGTTGGTAAAAGTCCGAAATTTTTATTATTCGAATTTAGAATAAATTTGTTATTAAATATTACAATTATTACATTCATAAATTCAAATTTTTTAAAATCGGCAATAATTTCAGATAATATAGTTAATATATTTGGTATTTGTCAAGCAATATCACAACTGTCTTTGACTGGTGGACAAGGGCTGATAAGGGCTATTGCTTAAAAAAATGTATAACTAATAGATATAAGTGCCGTTCAAAAAATGTATTGTGTAACTCAAGATGCCACAGTAACCAAGCCTGCACAAATTAATTAATTATGAATGTAATAATTGTAATATTTAATAATAAATTTGTTCTAAATTCGAATATATTAGGTATGATAAATATACAAGTATAAAACACTATGTAATAATTATTAATTAATAAAAATATACATGTATACTTATCTAATATACTAATAGGAAGCAGCTAATATAGTACTTAGTATACTTAAATAATAGTTACTATTATTAATATTATTAATAACACATAATTGGTAAAAAATTTCAAACTTTTACCAATGCTAGTTGTTTATCCTAAGATTTGCCAAATCTTATTTGTAAAAGTCTGAACTACAGAAATCATTCGGTGTTTGACCAAACTATTTTGTGTATCCCAGGTTTTACCGGTATTCGTACTTTTACCATAACATTTATACAGGCTGTATACACCTGAGCCTTTGGAATTGCAAGACTCGAGGGAAAAAACATCATCGTGAGGTTATTTTTCAATTTTGCAACCCCGATATCGAAGCACTTTTTCTATTGGCATTTTATGACAACGATTTGAACCAAATAAATGATTGTAAATAGGTACATAGGTGACCTTTATATTTGATTTAAAACGTCATATATAGTTTAACATTTATCGAAAAAAAAATCTTTTTAATACTGTCTTTGCTGTTTACTATAAATTTAATAACTACCTCAAGAAAATGATTTAAAAAACAATAAAAAATAATCATAATTCTTAAAGTTATTCGGGAAATGAATTACAAGTCGTTTTAGAATATCGAGACATTCCGAAGAAGATTTTTTTCGTTTAGCATCCGACAAAACGTTTTTAATTCGTGAAACAAATCAATACCATATTGCCATTGATGATGTCCCGACTGTTCGTATCTGTTAGAAACGTCTGTAAATCCATAAAACGTTTCCTCAATTCTATATATATACCATCATATCAGAAATAAATAATTTAAAACCATTAACCAATCGTGACCGACAAATGACAATCATTACTGCTAAATCATTACTATAAATAGCTAATTATATTTCCTACAATTTAAAGATTAAAAAAAAAATTTTATGCACGTGTTATGCTGCAATTTACCAATTATTATTAAATTTTTTCGAGCGCAACACCGGCCCCTCTTGTCCCTCTCCCACCCTTCCATAAGAGTGGCCTTAGTATACCCTACATAGGTACCAATTGTACTTACAATTTATATAACGTATATATATATATATACATAGAGGGGGAAATGCGATTTAAGATATTGTGACCTATTCCAACCGACATCGTATACAGCGCGTATATTATATTATACGACGATATGCGCGTAAACGCCGCCGTGTAAACGACTCGGGGAAAATATTATTATTATGTGTACACGTGTTTTCGTGGAGGAAAAAAACTGTATACGACTTCCCACTCGTTTAGAACACGCCTTCGGCTGTCCGTTTATAATAATATTCGCCCGACAAAACGTATAATTTCCTAAACGTGGGGGGCTGTCGACGACGGCGCGGTAAACGATACAGATATTATTATTATTATTATTATTATATATATACGACGTCCAAAATATCGCCGAGAAGGGTAACTTTATAAATAGGTACTATATATATATATATATAAAATATATGTTGCGGCAATTTACTGAAAAGGGCATATTTTATGTAACATCGACGGGCAAATTATTAGATTATAATGTACGCGTGTAATATGATAAAAATTAACATTTTTCCCGAGAGGAACCGGTGCAGTATATATATATATATATATATATATATATATATATATATATATATACTATATTTTGTAGATAGTTTGGTAGATGGTGTGATATATTATACACACTTTGGTATAATATGTAGGAACACGATTTTAGCGTTATTAAATGGCAACCCAACAGGCGTTTCGATAGAACGATGCGTGTGAATTAAAATCATATAATGACGATTATTGTTTTGATGAATTACCTAACAAGAATACATGTAATACGCCGCACACTCTTAATGATGCACTAATAATGAAGTGATAACTGACGAGTGGTATCTTTTTTTTTTTGTATTTGTTTAATGGAAACTATTCCGAAAGTCGAGTTTTACAATGCGAGAAATTTGTGAATTCAACGTGCGTGTTATAGTCGAACAATATATTATATATTATTATGACGATGACACATTATGGTATACGACTTATTAAACACGGGGAAGTATGTTACTGGTACCTAAACAGAAATTATGAAATAAATTAATACGTTTCTTATCGGCCGTAAATATATAACGGTGGTGTGGCGTATTTTTAAAATCGTATTAAATCCTATGTAAATCATAATACACGCATCGACGTTTTTAGGCTGAAAAAAATAGGTACAATAAATTCTTGGGTACCTACCTATAATAGATATACCTATCACGCATTTTCATAAACCGCGCGTATTATTTTAACAATATTATTTACTTTGTGTTTAAACCTTAAATCAACACGACTGTACTGTATACAAAACAAACAGTAGGTAAGTAAGAAATAATTGAAATGTATATTATTGGTATTGTACCTAATCGTTCTCAATTTTCTCTGCTATATGTATCCATCAGTGTTTTTTTTTTTTTTTTTTATTGCACACAATTATCACTTTATCGAGCAAAAGTTTAGTAGTTTAAATACTTATGTAGTATATAATATATAGAAAAAAGTAAAAATTATATTATAGCCAAAAAACACCAGCGGGGGTTCAAAAACAACAAAAACCGGTCAACTCTTCACGTTTTTGTAATATTCGGTGCAATATACATATCACGCGAGAGATTCATAAACATTATGAACCTTATGAAGAGATCGCTCGTATTGTGGCGTGCGTTGTGCAACACATAATGATAACATTATTATAAACGTATGTAAACTTTAAAATATTTACGCAAAATAATATCCAGCTAATGTTCCTATTGTATTTATAATTATTTTCTTGGCCTAATGAATAATAATTATTTAAACATACAATATTTGTTTTGAAGAACGGAACGGGTTCAGAAACAAAATACAAAAGAAAAAAAAAAGCCGCGTATATTCAAATTCCGACGAAGCGTGTTTTTACGACAAATCATCAATAGCAGGTATAGCAGGTATATGAAGAACAACAATGTTGAATATTATTAACTGTATCGATGGGAAATAATTATTTTTTGAATAACTTGCGACGCGAAATAACCGCCTGAAAGAAACGAAAAAAGCATTATGCAGAATACCATTTCGTACCCGACAATGAAACACAACACACACACACACACACATATATATATATAAATATATTATATATATTATATATAATATATACATACAGAAACGACGTGTGTTATTTTGTGCCCAACCCAACTGTAGTAACTCCATGCGCGTATACTGAAACACAAACGTTTGACACCAATAATAAATATGTATGAGGTGCTGCCGAAAATAATAACATGCGCACGGAACCAAGTGGTTTCTAAATCGTACAAGCCGATAGTGTAGTATGGGTTTATAATACAATATACAGGGTGATTCACCGAGCATCGGTGAGCCCCATTTTTTTCCTTCAATAACGAATTTATTCAAATTCAGATTTTTGGAATTTTTAACACTGTGCTCAAAGATTATTATTTTAAATTCTCGAATCTTTTCGTAGGCACTATTTAAGGAGTGTCCACATAAATTGTGGGAACACAAACTTCTGTTTTTCAAATGAGAACCTCCCTTTTTGCTGTAAATTATTTAGCGGATATCTTTTTTGAAAATGTTGATGTACCTAATTCAAAATTTAAACGGGTAGATTCTCAGTTATCAAAATATTTGAACTAAGGATATTAGTCCCTAAAAATTACTTTACGAAAGTATAAAATAAATGTAATATTGTATCTAGTATTTATTAAATACTTGTGCCATTTTCGAAAACTACTTATGTTAATAGATTAATATTAATCACTAACATTTTTAAATCATTAAAGCCCTATATATCTCGCAAACCCATAATCGTGGACCTATTATCATTATTATACAAAGTTACATAACTCAAAAACTACACGTTCGGATTTTAATTCTGATAGGTATGTCAACATTTTCAGAAAAATTAGAATTTGAATGAATTTATTATTTAAGGAAAATGGGGGGGAGGGTGGGGTGAGCACGTTTGGTGAATCACCCAGTACAGAATGTCTCTAACTGTGTTTTGCCTGATCGATTATTTTCTTCAATTTCTGCAAATTCACAGATTTTACACAAATGAGAGCGAACAAAAATGTTTATCATATTGATTTTCGTTACTTTTGGTAGGTAGCCCCTTCGATAAATTTATCGTTTATGTACATAATGGTTAACTTGTATTTTTAAAGTCCAACTTAAAGGGCGTATTATGCGTCAGTATCTATTGTCAGTCATGAAGTTATACGATCTACACGGGACATGATTACTAATTATTTGTCTGTAATATGATGTGGGTTGATTAAAATGGTTTGAAATTCAAGAATACTTGATTTCTTGCTGATAGTTTAAGTTATTTTATGGTGAAAATACCAAGTGTGCCACTCCGTGCATCCAAACTTGTTTCATGTGTGTTTTCTAAGTGTTTTAACGTCGCCATAAATTAAACGTCGTACGACACCCTGTACGTGGCGAAATTCGACACGCGGTAAAGTTGATTTTTCGAGACGAATTCACTATTCAAGTCGAAATACGATGGACGATGATAGAGACGGGGGCGGTGAACGCGGAAGGAAAAAAGGCGACAGTGAAATGTAAAAAAAAAAAGGTCGCCGTAATAATTGTTTTGCAATTTTATTCAAAGTTATAACAACGATGACGTGTGTCGTTTGTGTGCGGCTTGTGCGTGCAGGTACCGTCGTCATGGGAACGTACGTAAATAATATTATGTTTTATGTTTTGTGCTGCAGCAGTGGTGCGTGCAATCGCCGTACAAAATTAACATAAAAAATAAATTAGCTTGTGTGGGCAAATTTTTTCGGAATCGAAACCCCGACGAACCGGCATCAGAGATTTTTGAATTTACAGGTTAAATTTGGTATATTGATATTTTTTTTTAAAATCATTTTTTGTATCAACCTTGTGTACCTAATATAGGTACCTGCCTGATTTATTCCATTATAATTGTATTATTGTCGGCATTAGTTAATGCGCGGTTATAATTTATAATTCGCATCATTAGTGCTAAGTGATGACAATATACAATTAATTAATTGTAGGTAACATAAACATAGATCCATTACCTGAACACTGGCACATTTGAAATTGAATTTCAAAATTATTCGGTATATTATGCACTTTATTTTGTACAATCGCCTTATAAATGTATAACGATAAAATATAATATGGTCTAATACATTAAGCCCGTATAAATAAGTAGGTAACGATAATATTAACCGCATAATATGTGTTTAATACAGTGTTTACTTTTTCAAAATATATGCAAAAAGACTAAATACAGTAATCGTACAATTACCGAGCTCGCTCAATATTTAAGCGTGTATGATGTTTTGGGGACAAAGACGGCGATCGCGGTAACCACCAGCCGATAAACTGTCGGTAGAAAATTTTGCAGTACACGGCCGGTTTTATTATTTTGTTTTGGTTTTTTTTTACTATCTATTCCGTCCGCTGTCGTGCGGTCGATCACGCCCGAAATGGCAACTGTAGTTCGGAATACGAAACGAGGCTCGCGGCGGTAGCTTTCCGTGCACACATAGGTATTATTAATATTATAATATTATAAAGATAGGTAACTAACCTGCAGCTTCTATAACCTCTTGCATTATAAATTCGTACATAATATGCGTTACACGGAAATAATAACGCGTTTGCGTCCCAGCAAGAGAGGCGTTTCCACGAAGCAATAATAATATAACATGACTATACGCTGCACAATATATTCATCATCCCGAATCTCTGTCGAAATACAAGGTGTTCAAGAAGTAAAACTCGCCAAACTATAGAAAACGCAAAAACATTTTTTTTTTTTTTTCAAAAAATTATAATTTTTTTATTTTGACCGTGTTCGTATGCGGTATAACATGTCCGATTTAATGGTACGAAAAAAACCACGGAACCATACGGCAATCAGCCGAACAAATCATCGAGTGTCCATTCACGAGGGGGTGTTTTGAAATGTCGAACAAATTGGTCGGAGTGTCGACCGAAAGTCCAATATTTCTGTGGAGTGTGGTGGGGGTTGATATCTCTCACGACCCCCTTCGGCGTCCGCGATATATAGCTCAGAGTTCTACGTTGACAGCATTTGTTCCCACGGCGGCCGCTCACCGCGGTTTTATGGTTATTCCGCACTTTAGACCCGCGATGTTGCGGAAATCGATCACGGCGTAATAAAAAAAAAAATCAATGCCCGGACACCCTATATACATACACGTCAGGATCGTGGTCGCGGTCGTCGTCTCCGGCGAATTATAATATATAAGTGCGTACCTGCTGTAATATATAATATTATGATATCATGTCGTACTGTGTTATTATTATTATTATTATTATTATTATAACCAACTCGTCCGGGTCTCCCGAGATCGGCGGAACTCTGTGCGCTGTTGCGTGCGCCGCCTCGCACGCCGATTTCGTTTTGCATACAGATGTTTCGCGCGGCGGCGGCGGCGACGGCGGCGGTTTGACCCGTTTGCGCGGTGAAAACTAGTTCCGAGGGAGAAGCGGAAAAAAAATACCAAACGCGCGGGCCGCCGACGGTAAATTATTATACACGCCGACTAGCTATACTTATAGTTATGCGTACGTGTATATTTTATTTATTATTATTGCTGCTGCTTATTTTTTTATTTTAGCGAACATGCGCGAAGCCCACGGGCCGCCGCCATTATCTGCGAGGACGTTGACACTGCCGCCGCCATTTCCTCCGAATACCGCAAACCCGCCGGCCCCGGGCGATCGCCAAATTATCGGTTAGGTGCCGCCGCCTGCCTACCTGAATCTGGTTGTGAATACGTTCTCGTGTCGTTATTTTTTTTCCTATATTTTTTTCATTCTTTCATAATCGCGAGTCCACCGGCGCACGGCCCCGACGACGACGACGGCGATGGTTGTTTAAAATAAACGACTTATTAATATTACACGTTCCACGTTCGTATAATAATACGCGATATGATAATTGTGGCATTATGCGCTCGTATGGCACATAATTCACTATATTATGATAATGATTAAACCTCCGCGACTTACAATAAAATACGATATCATCATCACGATCTTATATGCGTCTTGACAAGCATAATATAGTCCGGAAGAATCTATACTTGCGTCGCAAAACTAAAATGATTCAAATGTCTTGCTAATGACGTCAGTTTATGAAAAATATACAATTATGTGGGCGATACAAAACGTGCAGGAAAACAAATATGGTTTAGACGAATTTGGGAGAGTAGAGCATATTATTATGACGCTAAAGTTATAATATCATGCTAACACCTCTTTTGGTCGAAGATTTTTGTGAATTGTCTTAGTCAGAAATTTTTGCAATTCCGTTGTGTAGTTATATTAGTTTACAACATTCCTTTACTTAATTAGTATATTTTATCTCAATATATTCATATAGTTCTGTATAGGTAGGTAGGTTAAAGCGTTAGTATAGTGATAGGTAGTATCCTATAGGGATGTGGGTGCGTTACGGTATTTTTAATTTTATTTTAATAATTACCACCTTTGTTCCGTATTTTGGGATTAAATATCTCAATTTAAAATTATTTAAAAATCTCAATTTTTAACTGTATCTTAGTGTTTCTTCGACTACAAAATAGTTTCAATCTGAAACTAATTTAAAAACTCAATTTACAACATTATGAAAGTAATCTTACTACGTTATATCTTTAAATAGTACTATACTGTATTTGTTTTAGCAATATATTTGAAGTCATTTTAATTATGTTGAATTGTAGTAAAATCAGTATTTATTGAGACCTGAGTCAAAGTCGACGCTCAAATATATTAGACATTAACTACATTTGGAGTTTAAACAACAACTAACGATTTTTATGCGTGATAAATCAAATGGCGTATTTACGCTGGTATAATTCTGCATTCTGCACCCATCATGGCGTTTCCTTTTTTCTCGTCCTACGTCTAAGACCACTTCTACCTATATATAAATCGTGCTATAATATTGCTGTATTGGCTTTCTAAATGCCACTGGATAGATAAATGATTTGAATTATTTTATAATAGGTAATTCAAGTTACTAACTAATTGAAATAAAATAATATAAAAAACCAATATTAATGTTAAAAATAAACTCAATTCGATTAATAGTCTGGTCTATAGACTAAAGAATTATTATATTGGTTAGGTTAGGTAATCTCGGGGTCGAGTTTCAGATACACCGCTGGCAAAGAAGATTGCATCGGTGACGAATTATGGCGCGCGAGTTTTCATAATTATTATTGTATTATTCGATGGTTATTACTTATTAAATTCGTTTGTATACTTTTTTTTTTTCGAGTGCTGAAGCGTGATGCACGGGAGCGCGAAAACGAACAAACTATTGTCGGTACGAAATAACCGACGTTTTGGACGGTGTGTAGCGCGCGCTCCTCTCCGGAAACGAGTCCGAATAGACCGCGTCCGCTTAATCATGATTATGTAATATGTATATTATTGTGCACGGTTCATCCTCGTATACTCGCGTTGGTTGCTTCTAAATATGTATTATACAAATTCATCATTGTTATTATTGCTATCCCTATTGTGAGGGGAGAGTGAAAAGAGTGTTTTTGAAATATTTTTGAATGGTATACCGTCTTATTTTGTTTATGGGTAACAATAGTAACAAACGAGCGAATTTTATTTCGGCCTGTGTAAAAAATGTGTTGCAAATTTTTTTTTCAGTAATTTATTTACAAAAACTTGGTACTTACTAGTTTGAAGACGAAACGACTAAGTCGCGGAGCTAACTTTACGGACGTAACAACAATAGCTATAGATGCAAATACAATATTATTTATACTTATTGTACACAGAAACTAAACGATGACGGAACTCACATTTGCGAATTTTCTCTGAGAATAAAACGTTCCACGATAGGGGAAAATACATAATGAAACTAACTATACGATTTAAGAGTTACAAAGGCTAAAACCAAAGTTCAAAATATAAGCCATAGAGTCGAAAATAAAAATAGATCCGCCCTTTTATAAAAACATAATTCTCAAAAATCGAATGTAAAAAGCATTAGTTTTTTTGATTTTTCAGTAAGCACATTTAATATTTTATAATTGTGTTTAACTTTAAACTAAAATACGTATAATTCCTTTTGCATGCACTGAGCAACGCTGCATCTTTTGTTTCTGCAACACTTGACAAATATTTAGATTGTGATTTCTTAGTTGTTTTATTAAAAGCGAACACGTTCGCTAAAAGCCATTAAAACCATACACTATACAATTACACACGTAGACGCATTTTTAGGGAGGGGAAAGTTGAGTTTTCTTAACGGTCAATATAAATATGCAGTCAAATTTCGAGTGCACCGTATGGAAATCCCAACGAATATACATAATAATATGTATTATGTATATTGTAGTACATTATGGAATCGGTGATATTATCATAACAGTTTATGCAAAAAATGTATACGTTTTTCAATGTAAACCGAATTTTACATTTAACTGAATTCGTTTTGTTTAACTCAATATTTCACTACGACAAACAAAATTAATTTAGGTTTGAACATTTAATTTAGAAGTTGTTTACGAGTTTCTCAATTAGCATAAACGTGACGTCACGTCCTTATTTTCGAGCCAAGCCTTCAATTATTCGAAAGTCATCTGTGTACTTAATCATTAACATCATGATCGAGCCTACTTTTATTTTTATAAACCTACTTTTTCCACCCAATTGTGCAATTTCTATCTGGGGGAAAAAAAAAAATAAAAACACCTATTACAGAAAATGTTTGCCTATGTACGCTTGCGGTGCGCACAGCATTATATTATTATTATTTTGACGCGTTTATCTATTTTCCTAGGCAGGTTCTTCGTTCGAGCGTGAAATACACCGCAATAGCATAATAATAATAACATGTTGTTGTTTAAACATTATTTTATCCATTCGTCTAAGATAATTTTTATGGCTTAGAAAATAAATTCGTTGGTAGTTTTCAGCGATTCTCGGTTGTAAATATTGTAACACAAAATATAATATAATGCTCTACGACTCAGTTTTTATGTGTAGTGTTTTTTGCTTTGCCGTCAATTCGTCGTAATAAGTTACATATTATCGTATACGCATATATAATAATATATGCATAGAGCGCAACGCACGCAGATATAATCAGCATAAACGATTCGGGCCAAAAATTGGCCGTTGTTTTTTGCAGTCGTTGAACCCTACACACGCTGTTATCGCAAAATAGGTTCAACGAAATCATTTGTTAAAAATAATTACATGCTAACATTATGTCTAAAACTATATAAAATAATATGTATAATATACATGTCCAATTTATGTAATATAATTTATATATATATTATGTATTGATGTTCAAATTGTCAATACTAATAATGTAGTGTTTCATATTATTAGTTTTAATTATTTCGATAAATTAAACAATTATTGTACATAGGTAACCATAACTATCTTTGTGTGATAACAATGTTTGAGTTGTAGTAGGCATTTTTTTGTTTCAGTTTTGCAATGCGATCGTACAATTTCGGTTGCAAAAACGATACGGTTTGTTGAAAATAGTACACATAAAGAACAAAACAATTTGACTTAATTTTGAATATTAAACTCGTGGTTAAAACTATTTATTTATTAAAGTTTAGTATAAAATTTAATTTTACATCATTATGAAAAACATATTTACTTCTAAACACTATAAAAATTAATAATTTCCTGTTTAATACTTTTTATTCTTTTAACAAATAATGTTTTAAATAATACTAGCTAATTTATTACATGTTACATAATAGTATCACAATTAAAAAAAATAATATGTCCATTTTTTTAAAGGAAGTACATTATCATATTATTTTATACATTAATATTGTTCACAATTATCTATTTTAGCATAACATATATATATATTTTTCTAAATTTTCAAAACTAAATTCATCACAAATCGCATTGCTTGTTGACGTCAAATTGACACTCTGATGAGAATTATGTTAATTTACAAGTTGTGTGAAATAACTAAGTACCTTTAACTTATAACTTATAAAGTACCTATACCCTAACCCAGGAGTAACAAACTTTTTTTATATTGTTCCAAATAAAAAAAAAATTGAAAATGTGCCATAAAAATAACACTTATAATTTACTTTACATTAATATATAGTAATATATTTATTTTTTAACATAAATTTAAATTTTATCTGATGCTAGTATGCCATTCAATAATATCAAGTGTGCCGCAGGTTAGCCACCCCTCCCTAAACCTATTCACTTAAAAAAGCTCGAGTGCAGAAAAACGGTGAACTGCAAGATTTCAACTCCACTGGAATATATTTTTTTAAACAGATTACTCTACATCAGTATAACAGTGTGTCTAATGTATAAGTAATATCGTGTTTAATACTATTAATATTGTATTGTTATGCTCACCACTTGGCAAGTACCAACATTACATTTTAATATTAAGTTTAATGATGCAAATTAGGTATTTTAATTCTGAATAGGTACCTATTATAATATAGAATTAAATTTTTGCATTACACGTAAATCCTTTTACTGTATAAAGAGCAATTAAAATATACATTTTAAAATTAGTGGTTGCCATTATACATATTTTAAAGGACCATGAAATAAAAATAAATGACTTAAGTTCAATTAATAAAACTAATGGTGGTACTAAAATTTGTATACGTCGATTCGTTGAGACGCTAGAGCCCAAACAAGATAGCCGCGTTATGTTACAAAATCACACGGCTCGGCGCCGGCCTATACTTTTATACGGGAATCGCTGAGGCGGTCTAGGTTATTTATTTATATTTTTTGTTATATTCAACAAAAATTAAAAATTAAGACGATAATCATAAGTCTGTGGGTTTTAATAAATGTTGGTGTACGTTTTGTCGTTTTACTAAATTCAAATGTGCGTAATTAATTTTTATTGCCTATAAGTTAATATGATATTAGTATAGGTAATATTTTTTTTGATATTTCACATAAAAATATACTTATATATATTATACTAAAAACTAAAAATTATAATATAAATATTTTGAATAGAATTATAAAATTAAATTGAAAATCTCGAATATCTTTTAGAATGTATTTCTTAAATATTTGGCCTTGGTATTTGGTATTGGAGCTATAAACTTGGAAATTTCAATTTCTTCTGGAATTGTTATAATGTTATATTCGTTTGTTTTTTTTTAGGGAAATCGAGTACTTCTTGTAGAATTTGTTTTCACCAATTAATATCAGTACGCTCATATACATTTTTTATCGTATTTTTTATCCTAAAGGTGTGATTCCTATGCGCGCGGCTGTAGTCGCGCGACTATAGTCGCGTCGCGGCGCGACCGCCGTTTTCAGCCGCGCGGGTACATCTTTTTCTATTTTTAAATGTAGGTAATTCCTAAGACCGCGACTGAGCCGCGCGACCGAAGTGTGCGTCTACAGCCGCGCGGCGATGGCCGCTCCGGGAGCAGTCGAGTCGCGGTCGCGCCCTACGAATTATCGATATTTACTATATTATCATTATTTAAATTAAACACAAAAATGTCTTCCGAGACTTTGCAAACGTGTTTTTCGCCAGAAGATGATGTAAAGCTTGCTGAACTGGTGAGCAAACATCCATCTTTATTTAATGCAGAACATGAACTGTAATGCTAGTAATTGTCTTTTGCGACGTGGCACCGACATGTCAAATGTATACTAATCGACTTTGTTAAAATCAATTTATTTTATGAATGTAAAATTAAAAAAATAATTTTTAAGTTTAATTTTAATTTAAAATTTTTAAGAAAATGAATAGAGACACCAGATAGAACTATATCGGTAGGACTACAGTGAGCACACTGTCGCGTCGTGCTCGTCGCTCATAGGAATTTCATTCATTCTTGCCCGCGCGGCTGAAAACGGCGGTCGCACCGTGACGCGACTACAGCCGCGCGCATAGGAATCACACCTTAACGGTTTTGAGTATACCACTTTATCACCTACTAGTTGTTTATTTATATTGTAATTATAGTTCAATATAGCCAAGATAGATCTTATGTACATACCTCTATATTTCAGGTGTATATTTTGACATATATTTTAGCCTTACATTATGATAAGATTCTAAGCGGCCAGTATGCACAAAATGTTTTGCATGTGGCAATTCTTTTATAAAATCTTTAGCAGTTATAACTTTTTTTAATGCATAGTATGATTAATCATCGGATTTTAACCACAGTATTTTATTTATTTATTCGTCTGTTAATCCTCGCATGGTTTTATTACTCCATTTTCTACTCATTTGTGTTTAATTTGTGTGTGATGTAGTAAACGTGAATTTTTTAACTAATAACTTACCGTCACCTTTTCAATTTTGCGAAATCCGCCAAAGATGATTATTAGTATTACTTTTTCATAAATAAGCATTTTCAGGCTTTTTTTCTAATGTTTTCATTTTTTTCATCAAACTTTTAGATAGGTGCCACACATAAAATTCATGTTGTATTTCAGGATGTCGTGTTCTAATGTAAAAACAAATTTCTATATGTAGATCAGTAAGAAACAATTTAATATTACAATTTTGATTTTTGGTCAGATCATTAAGTAATAATTCATAACCTTTTCTTTCGAAGTCTCCTTTTGCCATACCTTTTTGAACTAGTTTAAATCTACTGTTTTTCCGCTATGTAAAAGATATAATACTTGGCGCAAAAACCTGAAGAGTCATACTGGCCATCTCCAGCTGACCAAATATCATTTTCTGAATTTTTAATACAGTCAATTGTATTTTTCTTTTGATCTTCCCAAATATTACAGATGACTGGTCCCAATACAACGTTTAATTATTTTGTCATAGACCGGACGAGAAAAAAAATGATAATTTTAATGAATCACGAAAAGCTATCATTTGTGTGTATAGAATTCCGGATAAAATCAAAGCAAATCCAATTAATATGTTTCATTAACATAATTATCCAAGTAGAGTATTTTTATTTGTACGTTCATTGTTGTGACTACGAAGTTATTTATAATAGAATTTAATATAACAAATATTATAAATAAATAACCTAAAACGCGTCAGCGATTCCTGTATAAAAGGTATAAGTCGCCGCCGCGCCCTGTGATCTTATGACGTCACGCAGCTATCTTGCATGGACTCTAGCGCCTCAACGAAACGACGTATACAAATTATAGTACCACCATTAGTTATAGTAATTAACTATCTATTAATTAAGCCAAAATTATTTTTTTGTTTCATAGTCATTTAAATTTTAAACGGAGCGATAGATGTGCGTTTTTTAAATTTTTATTTTTGCTTGTCTTCATTTGCAAAATTATTTTTAAATTTGTAACAATCATATTCTCCAAATAACATCTATTCATCTAAGTTAACTAATTAGCTACACTTACACAATTGGATATTTTTATAAAAAGTTAACTGCTATATAATGTGTCAACAAACTGAAAAATATTTCTTCAGAAATTCATAAACATGATTAATTTTCTGAAAAATAATAATTTTTATCGAAAAATGTGTAGTTTTAAACCCTAGTCTCGATATGTTATAGGCATGTATAACATTATATTTATTTATATTGGCGATATTCCAATGCACTGTTTTAAAATATTAACTGTTACAAAGCATGTAAAAATGCTAAAATAACCATCACAGTGGTCTTGAGAATGTTCAATACATTAGGAGGAATTCGAGTATTTTTTCTGAGAGAATACCAGTTAATCTACTTAGTTTACGTCGGATAAAAATGAGACAAAAATAACGACAATGTCATGTACTTTTAGCCTTTAGGCTCCGTGTATAGTCGTATGGATATTAGATTCTCGTTTATATAATATTATGTTATATTATTACACACATTTAGTATGCTACTATGTATGTATATCAACTCAACCCTCTCAACCAACTGCGGGTTGTCAAACCTAATTAGAACCGCACGACCGGTTTGCTAGATTGAAATATATTCCAGTTACCTATACACGTATTTAGATTGGTCATACATACCTGCGTTAACGTTTTTCTAGCGATTTTAAAACTCCAAATGGAAAAGATTTATTTATAATAATTTATTATTTTAATTATACGATATTATAACGTGTTTAATTGCCTTAGTTTTTTTTTTACATATTTTATGGTGGTCTAAATATAAGACGGAAACTAGCGAGATCAAACACGTTTACCCTTTTTGAAACGTTTTTTGTTTTTCTTACACTTATTGAAAGTAAAAATAAGTGGACAAAAAATGCAGTTCTCTCGATTGTTTTCAAACCCATAAAAAATGTATACATAATGTAACACAGAACAATAATCAGTTTAATGAAGTATATTTAAAAAAAAAAAAAAAAAACTAACCGATTGGATAACGTAGTTTATAAGGAGGCGTGTTTTGACGAAGCGAATTGTTTTATTTCGTCTATTATAGGTATAAATGCACAAAAATATTGTAACCTGGCGCGTCAGTTAGTGACAATTTCTGGCCATAACACACAATGGCCGTCGGTGGACAGTAATTTTTTACGGTAAAGACAAAGACACAGACACACAAAGAGAGAGAGAGAGAGAGAGAGAGAGAGAGAGAGAAAGAATGAGAGTGAGAGAGTCTCTCGATAAATGAAATGACAACTGGTACTAATTACTTTATAATATACGCATTGTACACTTGTATATAACGGATATACTGTATCCGTGTGTGACAACAAAACACGCAGACACACGGCCGACAGGGTATCGAGCACTATCGACTTTGTTGCCGTTTGTTATCTGCAGTGTGAATAAACTGTAATATAATATATTATATTATACGCACAGGCACAATAACAAACCACGTCATATCCTTTGTAAATTGTATATCCACTTGTACATATAATATTATAACATGTACGCGTTTATCGTCCACGTTGTTTTACACGATATTCCGCGTGATTCTATAGGACACGTTATACTCGAATATTTCGTAGACGCTGTACGCACGAATAATAATAATTGAAAAAATAAAAATGAAATAATACACATACATCGCTTGCCGACGGTATAGTACACACGCAGCTACGCCAGGGATGGCTAAATTGCAACTCTCGTCATGTTAGTTTCGTGATTTTTCGAATAAGACAACAATATAAAAATTAAATTGTTTATAAAGTATATTAATTTGAATAATAACAATTGTGGAAATTACTATGTGCAATGTATTTTCGTATTTAATTTTGTATGTATAAATCGTATTTAAAGATAGTCGAGAAACTTTCATTTTTCTTGTCTTTGGTTCTCATATATTTTTCGTTAATTTATTGTGCGGATTGCAGCGAGTCTTTTCTCACTATTTACACCTGACATAAGGAGTGTCGTCCTATGGTGACAAAAACTTCTATATTTAAACTTCTATTTTTCTAATGAAAACTCTCATTTTTACTGTAACTTATTTATTGGATGATTTTTTTGGAAATGTTGATGTATCTAAATCAAAATTCTCATGAGTAGTTCCTGAGTTATTAAAATGTTTACACTAAGGATAATAATCCTTAAAAATGGTTTTACAAAAATATAAACTATGTGTCTATGTGTAATATTAGATGAAGTGTTTATTATATTTAGACTATTTTACAAATTATTTATATTGATATAGGTGAAAAGAAATTACTGACATTTTAAAAATCAACTAAGATCGTCGAATTTTGATTTAGATACATTAAAGTTTTCGAAAAAAATATCTGCTGAATAATTTAAAATGAAAAGGCTATAGGAGGGGTTCCTGTTTGAAAAACAGAAGTTTGTGTTGTCAAAGGGCCATCATCGTACAAAAAATCTCAAGGATTCGAAAATATGTAGGTTTTCAAGTGTATTTAAAAATTCCAAAAAATAGAAATTGAATATAAAATGCGTATAGTTTAAGCGTAAAAATGGATGCGACCGTGCTTGAAAAATCGCCTTATATGTACCCGCATATACATTGCTGTATATTATTATGTGTCTAAGCGTACGGGAAAGGGTTAAAAAACTTTGAAACAAAAATGCTGAGGATAATACAACAATAATATACACGGTTATTCGGCGGCGGCGGCGGCGTAACAAATCGCAGACAGGAAGTCCTTGAAAACGCGCTCCGCTATACACGCCCGAGCAGTGTCACGGTCGAATCCGTTGCGTCGAGGCCACGCCGAGGATGATTTCAGTGTCTGCTCCGTATATATACAATGTATATAAATGTATGTGTGTGTGTGTCAGTGTTTGTATCACACAATGTATAGAGCCGGTGTTATTATTATGTTATTACTATTATTGTTCCAGTTCAATTAAACCACTGTTGAGAAGGTCCGACGACCGCCGTAATCGATGCACGCCGAGATTTTCCACGGTTATGTGAAAAACAGACGACTGCCTCGTATACGCCGTGCGATCGTCGACTGTCATCAAACGGCAGCCGGACCTCCGTCGAAAGAGTACCCATATATAACATATAACATTATATGTTATATAATACTAAAATTTCCGGGGTGATTTTTTCAGGATAAACATCAACATCCTCACCTCCCCCATCTCGTTTTTGGAAAATATTTCCAATATACTTATATATTGTAGTAATCATTCTTCAACAAATCGATGTAATATCTTTCAATATTGAGAAATGAGAACAGCAAAATTTGAGAAACTGTCTTGCGCAACAAATTTATACTCGTTCTAAGTCAGTTTTTTGCTTCACCGAAGAGAACATCATTTCAAATGACTTTTTATATTTTATATTGATGTATTATGATTGGAAAAACTATGAAAATATTAGAGGGTATAGCTTTCTCAGCTACCTGTTCAGCTTTTTCAAAAGAAAGGGAAATTGAATTTTTAGTCATTCTCAGACAACATTTTATAGCGGTAAATATACTCCCATTACTTTATCTTACATTTTATATGACAAAAATAAGTTAAATGGGGTAGGGGGGATTATGACACCCTCATCCCTCGTGAGTACACCCCTAAGACTCAACATCCTAGTTGCGCCTATCCATTTATATTATCTATTATGTTTATTAATTATTTAATAATGTTTAAACTGTAAACACTTACAACTAAATACTAATTATTATAATTAACTATACTAGTTTAAAATATGATTTTTGTTTGTATATTATGCTCTGAAATATAAAACTATATAAAAATACACGATGGTAAAAAAAATATATTTTTTCCAAACACATTGTTTAGTCACTGTTAATTGTTAAAATATAACCTTAATCCCTATCTACTGAATTTTTGCGTAGAACAAATAATTAAATATATATTTAGAAATATAATTTATCTATTCCCGAGTTTCACAATACAGTATGTAGTTTAAAGATTAAGTTTCTAATGATACATTAATTGAATAATGATGTAAAATGCGAAATTATAAATAAATTTGAATTGTACAAAGTCTTTAGACTATATTTATATTTTATAAAAATATAATATAGGTATTTTGTTTGAACTGTTCCTACTTCCTAGTCGTAATAATGTATAAAAATAATCTGAATTACAGAATATTAATGTTTAAATTAGAAATCTTTTGATAGGTACATCAATAAATTGCTAATTATATTTACATTAATACAAGGACATAGTAGAATTGTACAAGTATAATATTACAAAATTAAATCATGGATATTTTTCATAATTATAATAGATAGTTTAATGAATTCGTTAAATTTAAAAACTGTTTATTTAACTGTAAATACATATGAGTATAATTAAATGTATTAGTTATATAATAACAGGTACCTATTTTATTTATTTATGAACCCTAAAAAACAATAATGTTATTAAAAGTAAAGAAAAGTTATTATTTTGTGTTTTTGTAATCAACCAACTGTTGTACGAATACTGTATATATATATATAAACAAATTATACATAATATATAGAGAGAAAATAAATTTATTAACTCAATAGTTAAATATTTCTGATAAATAATCATATGCTATTAGAATGCACCATGTAGGTATAACATTTTTTTCTTGCCTAACTTTACAATGGCAATTTTAAAACCATAATATAATAAATTAATTTTTAATTCCACCTTAAATAACTAACACATTTCTTACGTGATATTAATAGTTTTAAGCTTGATGGTAAATAAATTACCTATATAAATTGTACCTATAGTTTAAATTTCAAACAAAAAATAAACGTTTTATTTACACGGTTTTCACAGAAATTACACACCACACTATAGATTGCAGTGATTGTTTAAAAACACTATTTCTCGTCAGCTGTCCTGTAATCTATGCACCCATTACATATTTACAATGTTTGTTATTTACAATTGCACTTCGAGCGCCATTATAAACACAAATTGCATGTCTGTTAAAAACTTTTAACAGGTGTAGATATATATCACACTGACATTGTCGAAATCGGTATTCTATTGAAACATTGGTAACATAGTGTAGGTGTTTCGATGGTAAACCACATTTTTAAAATTATTTAAACAATTTGAGTAAATTATTTTTTTTTCAAGAAATATACAATTAAGCATAATAAGTACATGCCAGATTAGAAATAAAAAAACATAAATGGAGTTACGTGAGTAAGGAGCCACCCATTAGTAACACTTAACTGTAACTTACGTTATTGTAGGATTAAGTTAAATGATCTCTGCACCATTTTCTTTTAAGTCTACGACGTGGATTTCCAGGAAGTGACGGGATATGTAAATTATTAATTTTTAGAATCGACCGCAAAATAAATCATTTTTTTTTTCTAATACATTTTTCTTTCATTATTAATAACAATGTTTAAATTGGTCTATGATTTTTTGAAAATAAATTTTAAAATAATTATATTGCGTATTAAAAATACAACAATAAATTATTATTGCTTGTATTGAATAATATAATATAGTAATTGTTTAGTAATAATAACTATGTTTAGTAATAAAGAAAAATTACTACAATTAAAAATGTGTATAAGTGTACAAAATTAATTCTTAGTGATTATACCTACAACCTATATACCTACCTTTTTTTAGTTTGAATTACCTACACGAGAAATATAAAATATATTATGTGCAGACATACAAGCGTGTATAATTGACCAAAAATAATGGCACCGTGTATATTTATAAAATAACATTATGAGTTTTATAGATTTTTTATTTTTTTGATGATATCTGAAATTATTAAATAACTGAACAAGTCAAATAAGCTGTGTAACAATTTTATTTGTCCGTATTTTCATGCGATAACAAAACCAAATACCTACTAAATACTCTTAAAAATAACTAAATATGTGTGTGTGTTGCAATAATACACATAGTTCGATATAAATTATCTCTGTATATTATGATGTATAGATTATGATAGGTAATAATAATATATAATATATGTGTACTATATTGGCATTGAATAAATATGCATAGTATTATATTATATTTATACGACTTAATAAATTATAATGTAGATGTAGGTATATATAATCTCAAGAAAATTTTATAACTTATTTTTTTTATACGCATATAATATTAGTATCTTAATTATCTGTATACATATAAATAAAAAAATGAATGTTCCCTTCTTTCTTTGTCGGCTATAGAATCAAAAACTGCTGGACCGTTTTCAATAAAAGTTATATCAATAGATTTCTTGAGACTGGGCGGGCTTTTAGCTTTGTATTTTAACCCGTTTAGGTCGCCTTAGAGCAAGCTCACAAAGACATTTTGTTTCGGCTCACGAAAATCGAATATTTGTTTGATTATTTATAGGGTTACCATTGGTCACAGATAATAAAATAATTATAATTGAATATAATTTTCTGTAGTGTATTATATTTTATCATTTAGGATTAATATATATATATATATTACAATAGAGTCAAAGCAGTGTATGCGTGGTTAAGGTTTATATATAATACAAAAGATATTCGACCGATTTTAACAAAAAAATAATTGAGAATATAATAGTCTATACTGGCTAATATATATATATATATCATCTAAATGGTGCATAAAATACAAATCCATAGTTTTTGACCGAATGTCATCAAATTTTGCTCAAGTATTATTTGAGATTTCGGACAGGTCGTATAAGAGTATATTGGAATAGAAGTCACGTGTAATAGCTATTAAAATGTAAAAAAGGCAAAGTGTGTGGTTGATACTTATGAAATTAAAAAATGTTCTAAAAAATTATGTGAGGAAGGTTAAGACATATAATAAATTGAGCCAATTATTTTAGAGTGGCTATTCGCTACCGATAATATTAAAATCATAGCCACATATTCGTTTATTTTTGCTTATTTATAATTGCACGGCGTATAAGAAAAAAACGTTAAGTTACATATTATATACTATCCACCACAGATGCAGGATTGCTCATCTCGGTTTCATTTATCCCCGCAGGCAACGCCGGGTAAAACAGCTAGTGTATTATATTATAATTAATTAATTAACTAAATTAATTTTTATTATTATTAATTTATTATTGTATATATTATGTAATATATACAATAATAATATGTACAATAATATACAATAAATATTATGTAATATATATACAACTGTAATATATTTCGATTTAATATTCTAATGTACGTGTCGTATATATGCAATAATAAAAAAGGTTGGCAATTGGGTATCACTCTTCTGTACATTATGTATCCGAAAAATGATTCTGAGCGAAGACGTTCTGTCAGCCTATATAATTAAGTGTATTCTATGATATTCTGACCATTAAAATAATTCATTTTACTATTAATAATACAGTAGGTTGAATTAATTTTTGCAGAAAACATTGCATTTGAAAATGTCATTGAGTGTATAAAAATCATAATACACTTTAAAAGTTTCAAGCACCCACAAAAAATGTTATTAAATTACAACGAAATAACTAACATTTTTATTCTTCATTTAAATATTTAATTTCGTTCAAATTTGAAATTAAAATGCCTATAAAAAATTATTTTTTTAATGTATTTTTTTAATTTTTTTGGTTACATTATTAAATAATTACAAAAAAACTTATTTTAAATATTCAATCTTTAGCTATAAAAATTGATTATTTTATACATTTTTAACTACTACATGATTTGCAAACATTCGAGATTTTGATGAATTTGGTCAAAATTTGAACTTTAAATGCTTATAAAAAAAATTGTGCCTATGTATTTTTATTATTTTTAATCTGTTATTTTAACAATTTACGAGGAATCTTGTATTGAATTTTCAAGAAATTTGACCCAACGAATTTTTTATCGATATCTAAAGAAAAAAAAATTGAAAAAATCAAAAATTTCTTAGGCCTACAATTAGCTCAAAAATTGTCAAAATATTTTTAAATTTTTTTGGTGTATAAAATATGATAATCTAAACTATAAAATCTAAGTTTATGTGTTCACTGCTGGACAGATTGTAATAAATAGTGTTCTATGTTAATTGTGTTTATCTATAAGTGTACGTCGGAAGCGATCGGCCTATACGACACTATATAATAACATATTTTAATATTTAATATTGCTGTTGTAGAATATATAATTTTGCAGAACACATTTTGATGCGAAACGTTAGGTTAAAATATTTGATAAGTGAGATGATATAACTAACCTTTATAATATATATTATCAAATATGATAACACCAAAATATTATGGTAATATGCGGCACCTACCTATATATAACCAAGTCCATTCAACAAAGAACATAGCACTGCCGTTGTACTCAAAAGTCTGACTGTTTAAATCAGTGTTGTATAACTATACACCGTTAACCTTAACCATTAGGTGATAATTATTTTAACAATTATTATTCATAAACACCATATAATACTATGTGCACATACAAATCACGCACAATCGTATTATGTGCAACGGCCATAACTTACATATTTTATTATTCACATTAATTCAATTAATTCTATTTCGTGAAACGTTTAAACGAAACATTATAGTATTTAAAAGTATTTTTTCTCGCAGATAATTCATATAATTACAAAACCGTTTAGTTTCTATAAATATATTGTAAGTCTTTTTAAAGACGCATTATTTGATCGTATAAAATACAAATTATTTTTATATTTTATGGATTTGTTTCAATTATCTGTGGCTATGTATTGCGCATGTTATCATTGTTATTTTTCCAACATTAATAATTTTAATAACCTATACTAATGCGGAATATTGTTACCCGGCACTCTAGTCGTAGGTATATAATATTATTATGTAGTTTAATTTGGTAACTAGTTAAGGTCGAAATTATTATTTCATTCGTTTCCTTTTTAATTTATGTGAACATGTGGTGCGGTCGTTGATAACCCGGCATGGCGGCATGGTTTATTAATGATTATGTGTATAGTAGAAATTGCACGTATGTCAGACGTAGGGGAAATGAATAAAAAAAAATAACGAAAGATAGGTCCCGCGATAAGGGTTTGAATAAATGCATTTTACGATGCCAATTTCATGTATATAGTTTAGAGTTTTTTTTTTAAATACGTAACTGGAATATTATACGTAGGTACCTAACACACGTTTAGAAGATTACACACCATAAAATAGTAAATAAATCGCCACCAGCGTAATGTGACTTTATTATTATGCAAAGAAAACCTAACAATTTGCAAGTGTATACTATAGAACAGCGTTTCTCAACCTGGGGCTCGCATCGGTCAGAAATAATTAAACGCGGATGTAGAAAAACGACCTTTTATTTACATTACAAATTAAAAATTAACACATAACCGTATTATAAAAATGAAAAAGTTAGTTTATAGGATAAACTATGAAGAATAAAGTAAAAAGTATAAATTAATATGATATTTATGATTGTTTTTTATTCAAATATTTGTTTAGTCGTGGTTCGACGTAGGAAACTCATAAAAGTAAATTATTTTAGGGTTTCCGATCGAAATGTTCTCCTATATTAGTTATTATATAGTCTCATTAATGGTTAATAATATAATATACTTTGTAACTGGTAAAACAGATAAAAGCTTAAATTAGTTTTTATTATAAGGGGGAGGGGTCGTGAGATGACTGACTTTATTTTTTACCTATTTTGGGGTTCGCGACATTAAAAAGATTGAGAAACGCTACTTTAGAGTGATTAACTGCGCCCTAAAAACTGCGGTGAATAATGAATTAAAACTTTTGATGATGCTGAAACCAAATAAAAATCAAACAATAATAAATTGTATTCATTATTTTACTTTACATGGAGAAATAGAGAACGGAATCACTGTTTGGATTATTAATCTACAACAACAGATCATAATAGGTAAATGTGACAGAATTCGAAATGCAACCTAATCCGGATTTATTTTCGTGTGAACAGTGTATGTGCTGGAAAATCTGGGCGTGATCATTGTCATACAATATCATGACAACCCCTGAAATTTAAGATCTTAAGTCATGAATCGCCCCGACGGCCGACGCATTAACAGCTATATATATTGACAGATATAAAGTTGGCAAACTTATATTGTATTTATACTCTACTATATAGTGTTGACTATAACTTTGGTAAATAATTATCAAAATCCAATAAAATCAACAATAAGTTTTGTTGTTTTGGTATTTTTGTCGAATAAAAATCACTAAAAGTTTAAGTCTTTTAAAATATAGATACTAACGCGTACCTGATAAATAATATCAATAAGACCATTCAGCTTTCATCTTGATCCATTTAACACACAATTTTCTATATTTTCTGTATCTTCCACTTTGTTAGTAAAGTGTTATTAATAATATTGGTACGCATTGTTAGATATAGGTACCTAGTTCTAAAATAATGCGAGTTACGCGTAGTTTCGGGACTTTGCGGGATACGATAAACAACGATGTACGAACTGCGTTTTATGTGCGTTATAAAATTCTAGCGTATGTTTGTGTTATTTTTTTCGCGCACCCTCGTCTAAAGTCAATGCACGAAACATAGAACAATACGCATGTATATATATATACATAACCGCTGTTTTATATACCTATCATTAATAGGGTGTTCGAGGGGGACGTATATTACGACCCCTGCAACGCAATGGGTTCGTGAGCTTCGTAATAACTAATGGTTTTGTGAAAGGTGCACGTCTAGGTAGATATATATATATATATATAAATATATCGAAAAATAACCACGAAAATATGGCGAAACAACAGTATATATATATAGTGTATACAGTTCAGTCTATGACATAGGGGAAAGTATATGCATAGATCGATAAGGAAGCAAAAAAAAAAAAAAATAAATAAAAAATTAGGGTGATTTTCCAATGGTTGCTGAAGCCACACAAATGGCACACGTATATTATATACTTTACCTGCATAAATAGGTTTTACGCGTATTTTATTAGAGGGTGAACTATTATACGACCACCGCGCTTATACGCACGCGTTATATACGTATTAAATATATTATTATTGCCGAACTTAAATCGATACATATAGGTAGTCGTGTTGTTATTATTTTTTCTAGTTTAAAAATAAATATCACATAAACCCCGCAAGTCAGAATAATGTAACGTGGACCAATAATTTAACGTATAGTTTATCCAAAGCGATTCACAGTCAGGTGTCTGCATCGGGCACGATAGATTATAATCTCCCGCACTGAAAACGCGTTACCATCGGCAATATACCATTATTATATTATAATCTCTTTTGTCACTATAACTCATTTTATATCTTATACATTGCTGTTTGCTATAGTGTTTACTGCCTACTGGTTCCCGATTATGTTCCCACGCAGTATGCTAATATTTCATACTTGTAGCTGGTTTAGAAAATTCTATTGATCTGACTATGAACAATTAAAATGTATACAAATATGAATAGAATAATTCCAAGAATGAAATAAATTCTTTTGTGTAATCTTTAATTCGCAATAATCTTTTTATCAAAAATATTATTTGAGAAACGAGAAAAAAATTACCCCAAATGTTGAGTTATAACAACTATATCCTATCCGTGTCTATAATGTCAATATGAATATCGTTATATTGGTTTTTTTTATCTTTTTTGACGAATATACTTATACGCGTTAAGCCATTATCCATAAATGTAATCGTAATTGGTAAACAAAAACGTGTTGGAACGTACAAGCAGTTTCTGGGTGTGTCAAAAATACGTACAAATCATAATGGTATAAAAAGTACGCACCTGCCTTGTATAATAAAATAAATCGGTAGAATTAAAACTCAAAGAGATAAATATTAGTTTTTTTAAAACATAATAGATACGTAGGTATATGATACGTATTCATAAACACTCAAATACAATCGCAATTCATAATAATTCATAAATTATTATTATTATTATTAAAAACCATTGTTCAAGATTTGTCATTAATTAATTGAGTAAAAATATATTTGCGATTTTGGTTAAAAAAAATTATAACAACAAATTTTATGTTGATACAAATATAAAGGATGAAAGCACCACGCTAAGATTTGTTATTTTGGTATGTCACACGCTGGCAATATAGTAAAAAAACTAAAAACTCGTTCGCACAGATGTGATTTTCTTTCATGTTATTAGAATATATGTATTTTATGTTAGTGTTTTTAACTAAGTGTTTAAGCTTTAATCATTTTTCTACTCAACATTTTTGGTACCTATATGCTCTACACGACTATACACACGTAAAAAATAAAGTAAACGAAAATTGCAGGCGTGGTGTACTCTAAAATTATACTTGAAATTATATGTTTGTATTAATAATTAATAAAAGTCTTTTTTTGTTGTTTCAAAATTTATTGTTTCAGTTTTAATTTCACTATCGATCAATAATATCTGATCTTAAATACTTATAAATGACTATGCAATGTGGCAGTGTAAAGTCTTAGTTTAAAAATCATTGGCATCTCAGTTTAAAATCGTTTGAAATATCGCGAATCTATTATATATGCCTAACAGTTGAATAGTTTATCTTAATTTTTAATACTTCAAGTCAAGTATTGAGCTAAATGAATTTACATACTTAGCCTTAAATGGATGTGTATTAAATATTTTCCACAGAACTGAATTATTAAGAATTTTTTTAAGTATTTATTTTAATAAATTAATTTTTATAC
The DNA here is from genome assembly GCA_014851325.1 of Pentalonia nigronervosa. Taxonomy (NCBI): domain Eukaryota; kingdom Metazoa; phylum Arthropoda; class Insecta; order Hemiptera; family Aphididae; genus Pentalonia; species Pentalonia nigronervosa. The sequence goes on along the minus strand of JACXSJ010000480.1, from coordinate 30,816 downwards.
GAATAATTAGAAGGGGTTAATTATGCCGACCATAATAATTAATAGATTACTTTAGAAAAAAATCATAGGTACCTACTTTAAAACAAAAAAGTTAGTTCAAATTATGTATTTTTAATATAATAAAATAGTCTTATTTATTAATATAATAAGTAAAATTTAGTTTATTGTATAGTTGTTTTTTTTCAAAAGTACTGTCATGTATGAAATAGATACAGAGACTGTGAAAGTGTGATTAGCATTAGTCTTGTATATATAGCTTTACTTCATCCCAAGTTAATATAAAATATAATTTATTAGATCAACTATTCTGAGGAAAATTCGGTTTACTAAATGTTGATTTATATTTTAATTTATTTTAAAGAAAATAAAAGAATTTTAGTAAATAATTAAAAGAAAAACCGTAATTATGAGATTTAACAAAATTGATCAAAATATAATAGACTAATTTTTAAGATAATAAAAATAAAAGTATACATTTAGAAAATTAGACTTAAGTTGAAAAAAAAATTAATTATAGTCTAAAAAAATTATTATCTAGTTACAAAAATTAAATTAAAAATTTTATGAAATAAAATCACTATTTCAAACATTTAAAAACACTTCACATTTTATGGTAAAAAAATTATATTACAGCTTTAAAAGACTAAATAACCGATGGTAGTTTTAAGACTTGCAAATGTTATCAGCAAACACAAAATAAAAAAATTCCTTATTAAAAAAGATGAATGCAGAATAAACATATACCATTTATTTTTTAATTAAGTATAAATATTCAGTATATATTATGAAAAAAATAATAGCTTAAGAGTCATTTTACTAAATTACTATGAATAGATTACTTGTTTTTAAATTAAATTTATCGGTCCAATTATTATTTATTTATTTATTTAATTATTATTTTAGGCAATGTTTTTATAAAATAAAATCTTTTAATATCTAAACAATTTTATTGAAAATAAATACACCCTTAAAATAAAAGAAAGATAAATTATATTTCTTCAATAAAATAATAAAATAATAATACATCTTAGATCTGTATTTGATTTATTTAATAAAAATATCAAGATAGATAAAAAAAACACTTTATAAATCACTATTTATCTATATTTACTATACCTATCCTCCACAATGTGATTACAAAAATTATTCAAATTCCGAATTGAATATTATTACTTTACATTTGAAGTAAGTTTGAACTAATATTAAGTACAATTAAATACATTAAGTAAACATTTTAATTCATTAGTGATTAAATTTAAATTTTAAATATTATTAAATACAAATTATATATTGTTTAGGCACATAATAAAATTAAAACTATTCGGAATCTCGTCGGGGTCTATTTTTTAAATTCCAAATGCACTAATTCAATGGATAAAAAACGATCTTTAGCAACAATTTTGTATACTTTTAAGTTTTAACACTATTAAAAAATCTTAATCAATCACAAAAGACGGCGGGTTATCAATAAGAAGGGTATTTTTTTCTACTCCAATAGTTGTAAAAATTAGATGCTTTTTCAAAAATAAAAACACACAGATGTAAAAATTTGCGTTATTTTCTACTTAAACATATTTTTTTAATGATAGAAAATTGTTTGCAATCAGCGAAAATAAACACCGAAAAACGGATAATAGCAATAAGAAGAGCACTCGCCAGACCGAACTAAAAAAAGACTAAAACAATTACGGAAATTATGTTATGAACTCCAAGAGTAGCGTGCAAAACGGTTGCCACGGGCGGACTGAATGCTGTTGTGAATAATTTCTGCTAGTTAACCCTTTATTTTTTGCAGCCAATGGTCTCCCACTCCGGATAGTGCAAAAACTCAATATTGCGTGCACACTGGTGGGGGGAATACGTAAGAATGTTTACAGGAGAACATTGTGCAAGGTCAATTATGCGTGCCAAAACATGGCGGAGTGGCTCAACTCCACACAGATTGTCAATGGTCAGTTTGCAGTTTGCACGCCCACCCGTTTCCGGGCACCCCGGTTTATAATATAGACGCCACGTGCTTTCGACGCATACAGAGCGAGCAAATGTCAACGATGCTACCAAATAAACTAATCGCCGTATTATTAATGTACAAATGGCATTTATACGGCTTATGGGCACGATTTTAAACATTCATAATATTTTTATATTAGGATCTAAATGAACATTTTAGTTTTGCTATACCCGTCCTCGTTACAATATTATAATTAATGAAATATTTAAAGCCCAACTACTTGTTTAAAGTTTAGATTACTCGTCATGTTTTTTTTTTTTTTTTTTTTTTTTTTACCACGGTCTATAATACACAAGTAACTCCGAATTGTGTCGAAAATTCATAGCTACTATAATTCATAAAATCTTAAACTTGAAATTTAAATTGTTATTTGTTAGTTTACAGGTAACGGTTTAAATTATTAAAATCTTTAGATTAGAACAAATTTATATTTTTATTATATTCCAGGATTGGCAGAACTTGGTGAGGGTAAAAATTAAATACAATTTATAAAGACATTGTAGATATTCTACTAGTAAATAGTTAAAAATATTTCATATTTAATTGATTCATTATAGTTAATATTGGTATAATTAGCAAAATTATGTTTGTTATTTTTTATTTAAAAACTTTTTAAGAATCATCGTTATCGAATAATTACCGTGATAGTTATAATGTGTATTCTTATTAATTTTTACACAACTCAAATAAACAATAATTATAAAGAATAGTAAAAGCATAATTAAAAAAGTTATGTGAAAAATAAAAATAATATTACAATAAACAGTAAAATAATGTAAAAATAAATATCCTCAAAAAACATATATTAAATCATTTATAGCATAATTATTATACCAATGTTATATAAAAATAAAATATTATAATACATTATTACGTCAATCTACTTTTGACAATTATTGACCATTTTAAAATACTGTTTCTTTTGTGTTTATTTTATTTTTAAACACATTAATATATTAACATTTCTTATTGATATATATTATTACACCATTACTCAATATTATAGGAAGAAAATATTATGATTAAACATTACACGTTAAATATGTCATTGTTTTAGGAGTGCTATACTCAATAAGTCTATTATATACAATTTCAAATGATTAATACCATATTTAAAAAAATACTACAATCAGTTATTTAATAAATAATTTGTTTAATCAAACAAAAAAAAAATATGGTCATGTGAATTTAAGTTTTAAAATTATAAATTGAATTAAGTACACTAAGTTTATTATGTATGCAAATATATACTATATCACTGTATTAGTATACTATACGTTTAAATATTTTATCCTACAATAACAATTCGAAACTTCGTTTTATAAAAAAAATAATAGTAAAAAACCAGTACCAGTATTCAATATATTAAAAATAATGAATTCAGAATAATTTTACATTTGATTTGAATATTTTTTGCAAAAAAATATCAATAATCCGTACATTTTATAACCGAAATGTAATGTAATTCTGTTATTATTTATAATCAATAAAAAATAAGCCATTAGAAAATTCTAATGGCTTATACTCACGCAGTCAATTATTAATTTAAAGTTATTATATACAATTTATTGATAATATTAAATTATTAATTTATTAATTTACTCTTTAACATGCCGATTGAAGTTTATCTTATTTTATTGTTTAAATAGTTTTTAATTATTTGATTAGTAATGTACTTTTAAGTATCCGGGATATAAGAATTTACTAAAATTGTCTTTGGTTATCAATTCGGGTTGTTATATAATATAATAACAGGTTTTATTTTATATGACAAAATGATGTGTAACCATGTAGCATATACACGTATCATAAACGGCTCAGTATTATTATAATATCATTATTATACTACCTAATGCAAGACCCTTTAAGTCTGAATTTTATGACTAATTCTAAGATCTGAGCAAAAAACTGCCCTTTTATTTGGTATTCAGATCTCAAAATACTTCCGCCAAAGAAAAGTAAACCTTTTGAAGTGTTCCGACAGAGATTAAAACTTTCACCAGAACAATATACAAATACAAATAAATAAAATAATATTGGCATTTTAAATTCAATACATTGAATCGAGATTAATTGACGACAATGTGTTTAACAAAAAATAATGTTACTTAACTGCAGGCTTTACGGTCAGTATAGGTTTAATATAATGTTATATAAATTCCGACGAACTATATTTTTTGGCTTGATAATTAAAGATATAGTATAAAGATTATTCACAATAATGCTGTTCTCTATCGAAAACAAATTTAGTAAATAGATTAAATACCAATAAATATAGTTAGGACAGCCCATATATGATATATATGTAGGACTTTTAGCCAAAACTATTCGCTTATACTATTTTTTGAATAATTGTATTCGTATATTATAATACAATTTATACCAAAGTATTATAATATACGATGACGAAATGACGTATAAATAGAGCATATAATGAGAAAAAAATAAATATAGTTCGATTTCAATAAAATATTTCATGTACGTATATCAATGCGTTTTTTTGTGACTATTTATGTATTAAAAAAAAAATTATTTTGACAATTGACAAATTCCACACGTGTATTACATAATACTATGTATGTAATATATGTAATATGTAATATGTATTAATATGTATTTGTGTATATGTAATTTATATATATATAAAAAAAATACATCCTATAATATGTATGGATGAGTTATTATGAAAAACTCAACATTTTTTGTAAGGCCACTGAAACCGCTGCCGACGTGATATCTTCCTGGTCGTATATTACCCTAGACGCGTTTCATTATATTATATGGTCCCTTGGTTTTGTGAATTATTACTAATTGAAAACAATATCGATGGGGGCAAAGGGTAGAAACGGGATTATTATATTATTTTCCGTTCGCTTGTGCGGACAACACAGGTCCAAATCGCCCCCATTCTTATTACCGTCATTTATCTGTACACTGCACACAATAAAATAATACAAACGACATTTACACTGCACCATCACCATCGCCGTAACGTCTCGGCCGACACAATATTTGTCCACGAAATATTGCAGTGGATATTTTTCTTTGGTGAAACGTGTACAATCAAACGCTACGATTTGTACCGCATGGTTAAACGGGTCGTAACACAAACAAGTATTAAATTGCGTGTTAAAACTAAGTGAACATACATTTTCGACCTCCGGCGGCCCTGTTTCTTTATCTGCAATGACCAACACATCCCGTTATAACGATTTTAGTCCACCACAGTGCGCCACCCTTTGTTTACTGTTTTGTATAAGTTTCGTTATAGTCGATATACCAATAACTGTTTGATTTGTTACCCCATGATTATAAAAATATAAACTTGGCTACGAGGTATTTTCGAAAAATGTTTACTCAATCGAAAATGCTACAGGTGTTAAAATGTATATGTGGTAAACGTGTAGGATGTTGTTCCGGATTAACGGATCCCTTGAAACTATACAAACATTACAAACGTGATTAGATGACACCCTCTACAAAGTTATTACAGGCTGCAAAATAACAACATGTTGCTGTAACACATACCTCTAATAATTATTGGGATTACGATTATGATTTATAATATGTTAATATGCTAATATATTATATAATAGAAGGATTTATTTAGAAGTATTATAGTTGATGGCTTCGATCTATTCAATATGTACCAAATAATGTGCCTCTAACATATATAATGTAATATAATATAATTAAGAGCCACTCAAATGCGAATTATGATCTAGCTATTCGCATTATTCACCTACGAAAACAACAAGAGCGTTGACAAAATTTCAGGACCTCTGGTCTAGTAAAGGAGGAACGGGAACACCATTAATTAAAAGAGGAAGCGCAGTTAGTACAACATTTTTAGACATACTTATTATAGTCATTGACTTCTGCAGAGCACCTTCACCTCACACGACTTGTACAATATTGTCAATTACTTTTATAACTCGTGTTTTCGCTTAATAAACAACTATTTTTTTTTCAGCTGATGGAAATTGTCTTCAGTTAACTAATACACGTTTTATCATACAACTAATATCTGTAGGAACACTGCCTCGCATGCTACAATATAAAGGATAAAGTCCAATAAGGAGCAAGTATTTAAAATGTTTAGTATCTACCTATTCAATTCAGAGTTGGTATGATTTGTTTGTACGTATAAACTAATTGTGGTAGCCTTCAAAATATTGCAGATATTTTAAAATGAATTGTATATTTCAATACCATACAAATTTCTATATTAATATTGTATTATGAACTAGTTGATAAAACAACTTATTAATTTTCTCGAATTTTTTTTCCATATAATTTATTCAATCGCATATATTATTTATAAAGAACATCATGCAATGGACATCGGGAATGTTATTATTTATGCATATAATATTAACATAAAAAGGATCTTGGCGACTTGTTGTATATTTAAACCCGTCTCGTATTTTCAACATGAAAAATTTAGCAAAATGCATTTTTAACAGGTTGCATTGTGAATATTGTATGAGGACTGCGGAAATACACGACCTCAGATAAAAAAATAACTTGTGGTCGCTAAGACAACATTTATGCAAACATTGAAAGGGCAAAGGTTCGTGTATATATTATAATTTATTATATATAAGCTATGATGAATGTTTAAAAACGTACAGAAATCAATGGTTATAGTATATATAGGTAATAAACAAGTCTATAATAAAAGTACTTATAATAATTATGTACCACTACTTTAGTATAGTTTGTCTACATTAAAGGCCATGCATGGGGAATTAAAGAATTTTTTTTTTGTTTAAACTTTGTATAAGTTATAATTTATAACCAATAATTTTCAACCTAAGTAAATAATTTTTCCTCATACACACGCGTGACTTATGCAATGCAAATGGTTCCACCCCGCTTTAAAGGTCATCATAAATAAGTGAGACCGAACAAAAGACGATAATTAGGCACGTACACCGAATGCAATTTACAATAGTCATTATTTTTAGACAAGACAAAAACCTTTATAATGAAGTCATTTGTATGATTTTTTTGAACAGTGACTCAACTAGATCATATACCTGTAATAGTAATATGTAATTTAACATTTAAAAAAATATAAAACACCCAATCGTCAACCTATCTTATTTTTAAGAATAAATAATTTAGTAGGTACTTAATTTATATTATGATCAACACTTGATCAATAACTATGCTATTTTAATTAGCAAAATGTACGATATTCAACCAAACACTACACTTTACTTAATATTACCTATAAACTAATATACATTCATTTGACACAACAATTTATTAAAAATGAGTCATAATATAATATTATAGCGAATCTCGAAATTTCACGCATATTATAAATTATAATTATATGTGTATAATATGTTTAATTTCTTTTTAATATTTTTGTAATATAAAAAAACCGAGCAAGTCGTTCTGTTGTATATTTTCAGGTTTTAAGTTTACCTTGACGTTGAGTTAGCCCTTGTAATAGATGTATCTAAGTTAAATTAAATGATAAATGATTGGATACGAAAAACGATTCAGAGTTGAGACGTATACATCGTCTATATTTCTAAAGATATTTTAAAATGGTATTTATATTATTATTTTGTATTTTGAACTAATTTTTGCGCAAACTATCATATTAATAATTATTATAATATAATTATCTTTAACTTAAAAATAAATACCACGTTTGTATGGTATATAAATTATAAATAACTTACAATTAGTCTAAATATTTTTAAAAAGTCATTGTGTATAGAAAGAATAATATACGTACTAATGGCAAAACATTTGAGGTCCTTACGAGTAATATATTTTGAATTGCAACAAAATAATTAATAAATTTGTTTCAAGGAAAGATTGTTATTTTTCGTTAAAAGTATTAGTATACAATTTCGTCAAGTCTTGAATTAATGTCTATAAAAAAAAATTTTATGTATAAACATCATAAGTACTTATGTATTTTTGATATTTTTAGATTGCTGTAGAAACCCATGAAAAAATGTTATTACATTATCAGCCTTAACTATAACAATTGAAAATATGCATTTTTAACTGCCTACAAATTATTTGTATATTTTCATGATTTTGACGAATTTCCACAAAATTCTAACTTTAATCGTTTATAAAAAAAAAAAAATGGTAATTTAACAATATTTATTGATTTATATAAGAATAATTTATGAGGAACCTTGTTTAAATTTTTGACATTTTTATCATAATTCAAAAAAATTAAAAAAATCGAAACTTTTAAATCTATGTAGGTTACACTTAAATCGCCAAAATATTTTAAAAATATTATCATGTCTAGAAAATGCTAATTTAAATATTTTGTGAATTTCAAGTATCTATATAAGTATTCATCTTTGAATTACAACAAAATAACGAAATCAATTTTGTCAAAAACTGGAATTGCGTAAATATTTTCGTTTTCATCTAACCTAAATGGAGAAACTATTCTCAAAATTGAAGATTGAAAAAATTGTACACACACGCACACACAAAACATATTATTGTAAAACCAATACATTCATCGCTCCGCTCAGAAATCAAATTCTTTTATAACCTTTACGTGTTACTAAAAATTGAAAATAATATGTGTTTATTATTTCATTTACAGCGAGGTTATTTTATTTCCGTCTTCAATAATCAGACAATCCATTCTTCCATATAGACCATCACTTAATTATTTTTACGTTAATAGAAGTTTCGCGAGTTTCTCTTATGATTAGGAATGGTTAGGTATTAGATACATGCTTACATTTTTATGTAATGATTAATGATATTGATATTTCTGCCCGAATGTTTTCTAGCACACGAGCTGAAATAATTGAATAAATTACATTATATTATAGATATAACTTGCATATTTTATTTTTTTTTTTTGTACAATGTAATACGAAATCAGTAAACCCATATAATATATATATATTTGATCAACATCGGTATCGTTTAAGTAGATTTAAATAATTTCAATGTTATTCAAGAATATCATTATGTGATTGTTTTTAGCAATTTTTTAACGTCATAAAAATAATTACAAGGCAATAATTGACTTAAACGTGATAGACTATCTATATCCATAATGGCCCGCGTAAGCACAATGCATTTTTGAAAACTGATTCATGGAAGATGACACGATATCCAATTACGTGTCGCTTCGACCTCGGAATAGTTATTTTCGTAAACACGGCTAATCTGTTTATTTGGCAATAATAAACGACTCGGGGCGTGTAACGATCAAACAATATTATTGTCGTACGCTGCTCGACAACGGTCATTAAACAATAATAATAATATGTCATCTGGTCAAAGTCAACTTTCTACATATCCGTCGTTGCGCGTTTTTCCGCGGAGCGCGAGCAACACGAAAAAAAGTCATGCCTCACGCAATAATATTATAAAATTATAATCTGCAAGACGTGTAAAACACAAAATGTATTATATTATATACAGCAAACGAGCAACGAAGATAAGTCGTGTCGACCGACTGACACACCGAAAATAATAACGATCAATTGCCTTATCGACAGCACACCCGATACTATCGAAAAATGCAACAGTTTTACTCCTCGGCCATAATAATATTAATATAAAATTATTATTTAATATAGTCGACAGCACGTGTGTCCGGCAGTAGTTCGTAGGAGGTCCATGTGCTTGGTGAATTATTATATAAGATGTTGTATATTATTATCATGTATTAATCGTCTTCAACAAACCAAAATTGACCTGATAACGAATTCTTCGAAAATAGACTGATATGCATTTAGTTGCAAACATAATGGTACAAATATGTTAAAAACATACTTTGTTGTAATGTAGTTAAAACTGCGGTTATGCCGATATGTACAAATTAAACGATTCGTGGAAAATAAATATTTCACTTAATTTAAATACGTTTAGGTCGTTTAGGGTAATAAAAGTTTAATAAAATGAACACATTTAAATGACCGTTTTAATAACCATTTTTTATTATTCTGATTACGATAATGGTTTGATTTAATTCTCATCCCTCCCTTAAAAACTAACCTAAAGCCTTGAAGTTTAAGACCAGTTTTAATCTTTACGCCTAGAACCGTCTCTGACCAAATTGCACTAATTAAAAAAATTGTTTAGAATATAGTTCATCAAAATAATAGCATATCACTTTGAATATATTTTATTATACTATATACTCCTAATACATAATATGTATTAATAGAAAAACACATTAATTATTATCGTCATTTAATTTTAGCAAATACAAAATGCATTACAATGTAAACATTAGTCATAAAATTAAACGACACTACCCATTAGCTACAATTAACTAATTTAAGATAAATTGTATTTCGCTAATATGTTCAAGGTTTACATGCTATTAACACTATTTTGATGCGGTATGAAAGTTATTCATTATTTAAACCTGTATACTGTATCGTATATTTTAGTGTACAAATCTGTCATAACTCGTAAGAAAATGTACATTATGTTTAAGTACAGGTTTTCAATTTTATAAAAAAATTGTAAAATATAACTAATTAAGAACTTAAGTAGGTATATTAATATATAATATAATCAAAACATGAAGTACGTACATCAACTTTTAACAAAAAAACGCATACAAAAGAATAAACCATAGTGTATCCTTGGCCAATTGACCAGTATTGAAAAACGTACTAATCTACTAGTGAAAACAAACTGTTTACTTTTAAAACTTGCGCAATTATTTTAGAAGCTATTATTTTAACATCTATTAGTTAAAATAGCAACCTGATATAGCCTTGAAAAATAAAGTTATTAGTTAAAAATGTTAATCACCACCGTAAATCACCTTATTACCCGAACTTCGCAATGTCTAATACTGGTTTTCCAAATATGTTTTTTGACGGTTTTGTTTCTGTAAATCAAATATTAATGAATATAATACCTATATAAAAGTCTAGTCATTATTTATAAACCATTATAGATTAAAGTAAATTTTTTTATTTATTTTAAAACTATGCTTTTTTATGTTTATTTTTGTTTTAATGTGAAATATGATGATAAGATGTTAATAAAATATAATATTATACTTTTACATACTAAATGATAAATGATACAAAATACATTTAAAAAAACCTTGTACAGTTGTACATTTGTTTTATATTTATGTTTATGTCGTTAGCCGATAGGATATAAAGATCATTTTTAAAGAATGTGTGTAAGTACTTGTGTGTGTACATTTTTTGACGAGGAATTTTATTTTGATCCAGATGAATTCTATAGATGGGCCGTTCCCCGTGCAAACTAAAATCTGAATGTAGATTATTTTTAAATGTTGTCTCAAAATAGTGGCTCCTCTACAAGTCTAAAACACATACATATGTGAATATGTGATCCAAAAAAAAACATCGTCGAATTTCTCGAGATGTAAAAACAAATAACAACATAAATTATAATATTATCTCTAATTCCATAATAATCAGTGAACACAGTTAATTAAATTTATAATAATATACAAATTATGACTAATATATAGATGTTTTTGTTATGGAAAAATAATGAATAAATAATAACCATAAACAATGATGAACTTATTTAATTTTATCAAAAATGTTAATGTAATAATAAAACAGCTTTTGATACATTTATTACTTTCATGCAGTATTTTTGTAATTAGATCACGTTATAATACAATACTTATGTCAGTAATGACAATGATTTATAATATTTTGAAAGTAATCAGGTCAGACATTTTGAAAAAAAAAATATTTGTAGGTGTTATGTGTATGATTAGCTATTACCTAGTGGCGAGATAAAAAATTATATTTTTTATCATATTCTATAAATTTATATTTATAAACTTGAAATTTGGATAAGACATAATACAAAATATATAAGCAAAGTATATGGGGTGGTGAGAATTATTCCCCACATTATCACTGTAATTTCGTCTTGGCAATAACAAATTATCAATAGGGGATAGTTTTAACTCCAATATTACTAAATCTTACTAGTGTCGTACGTTAAGTCATACGCAAAATGGCATTTTATAAATCCACAAAATATGGGTATATGTTTTGGTAAAAACACGACGATTCATTATTTTCAAACCTAGTCGGAGTCGTATATAACCATAGTAAACCAAAGGACCATTTTAATCGGTGACGGACTGAATACATTTTCTGAGGCAGTGACGTACACACACGAAGGGGGGGGGAAGAATTTCGGGTGTTCATCCCCCTCACCGCCATAAGAGGGTAATTTATACATATAAGAACTTTTATAATATATTTGTTTTCACGTACGTCACCCACCACACCCACCCACATCATTAGACATTTCCGCGTACGCTACTGCCAATATCTGCCCAACCATGTCGCTCCTTGCGTGCTATTCACGTCGGAAATCGAAAATACAAACGTAGTGCGAGTGCTCGGTGCAAGCACTGTGCGCAAGTGTCGTCGTGACATCGGTCGAGGAAACAGTTCTCGACGGCGCACAATTATTGCGCTTTGCGTGTATAATTATTGTTGTCAGAGCCCGCCGCGGCGGCGTCGCCCGTGAAATACTTTTCGGCGGTTGCGACAGCGGCGGGCGTGGGCGTGGGCACGAGGCGCGAAAAGTCAAAGAACTCGACGCGCGCGTGCGTTTGTTTTTCGCTTCGGCCTCTAAAAATAGCGCGGCCGGGGCGGTCGTTTCGCGGTGTGCGCACGGCGAGAGCTCTCGTTCTCGTACGACTCGACGGCCGCGGCGGCAGCGACGACTCGGGCGACGGATCATAATAATAATAATAATAATAATAATAATACACCACGTACACGTGGTGCGCGTTCTCCGACGCGCCCGTGCAAAGAGCGTGGGCCTTGTCGCGCGCCGCCGGTGACCCCTACCGAATACGACGTATGTGCGCGCGTATTTTGTGTTATTGTTATTTTTAAAGCGGCGGCGTCGTCCCGTCCGCACAATTTCCGCATCTCCGACTCCATCGCCGTCTCTCGCTCTACGCACGTCTCCCCATACTTCTCTATTTCACTGTCCCTCTCGCTCTCTTGCGCCGTGTTTATGCATATACACACACCTATTCGTTATTCACCAGCTAGGCCGCCGCCCGCAAAGTCCACCGGCTGTTATATGTTATGCCCGAATATTCGATTCATTATATAACATATAAATATGGTTTTGCGGCGGCGAGAAGGGGTTCTCTGCTACCAGAAATAAGTTTTTTCCTCCCCGTCCGCGACTCGCGAGTGGTGTATTTATACCTAACGCCGCCGCCGTTAAAAAGCCCCGCGCGCGCCCAAATCGGCGATGACTGTTTAGAACGTCGTGCAGTGTTCGCCCGCAAGTTTTCTGCGTGCAACGTGGGCACCTCCCAACCGCACAACACGTCCGTAGTGACGTCACGTCAACGATAAATAATAATGTACATTATGCCTACATTTGCACGCGTGTTGTGTTACTCATAAGACCGACAACGGCCGTCGTAGTACTATCTCTACGGATTTTCGCCTGCAGCGGTGTCGTGGTGATCGCGACCGACATCAGAAGACGCCAACGCGTCTTGCACAGTTGCGCTCGCTTTTTTCGCCATACCGGTGGAGGACCCACGCAAACACCTTATAATTTACATGACTGTAATAATTTTCTTAAAAAATACCACCAAAACCTCTTCCTCTCCACCATAAATAAGAGAAAAAAAACATTAGGAGGAGGGTATCAACCTAATCATTTCAAAAATAATAATAATAATAATAATGCATATTTAAGCATGAAAACTTAAAAATACAACTGTATATATCCATGTTTAAGTATATTAATCCAACATTTAACTTTAATGTTTCGACCAGTTTTTTAACACATTTTTATTTCACGATATTGTGCCATTGTGGTATATAATAATATTAGTATTGTTATAATAACAGTCTAAAATTATTTCATTTTTACTAATCGTTTAATAAATTACATGTGGAAAATATGTTTAGTTTTTCGGCAATACTATTTATACGATCTGGGGGAAGGATGTGGAAGCATAACCCTTCAAATTTAAAGCAAAATTTGTGTGTAGTGTTTATGGTAAATACTCACTAAATTTATAATAATACGTGGGTAACATTTTCGGTGACGAAAAAAAAATATTCTGTAATTATTTTCAATTTTCAAACCCCGTATGGTGTCTACTACTTAGTATAGATATCATATGATTATCAAAAAATATTTTGAGAACCAAAAATCAAACCATCGAAAAAATACCGATATTTTTTGACTTATGCCTTATATAAGCATTTTTTTAATTCGTTATTCTTGTAATATGTAATAATAATAAAGAATATGTATAATGTATATACGTGGTATGAGTATATATTGTATTATTATATTATGTCTATATATTGTTATAAACAATACGTGAACATTTCAAAGTACATTTTTTAGTATCAAATAATTTAAATTTTTCTCGTAAAATTCATGCGTAAAACGTACATTGATAATGTTCTTTTTTGGTAAAAAAATTGCAATAAATATCCAAAAACGACCTTCTTAAAAATTTGCACAATAACAAATTTTTAGAGAATAATGATTTAGGGCGAAGTGATACAATTTTTTTTAAAACTATTTCTAATGTTTTTAATATTATCACTTAACTACGTGAAAAACGCGCATGCCCACGAATTATTTTAGCATTACATCACTGTAAACGACAAACGCACCGGTGCCGGATTTGGCGGAAGTGCAGGGCGTGCAGTGCATCAGGGCCTCAAAGATGAGCTTGTTTTAGGGGGCTCAGGCTGGTGTTCTAGATTTTCGAGCTTTGTAAAGTGATAAATTATTGAGAATATTAAATAATGGTCAAGGAAAGAAGTATTTTAAGAAATTACCAGCACCCGTTTATTTTAAGCAGTTATACATACTCATTTTCTTTTTTAAATCCATCTTCACTTTTATCAAATACCAATAAAATTGAATTTATGTATAAAATTACTTAAAAATAGTAATTTTTAAGGAGCCTCCAATATTAGTAATTGCAACCCGGTCTTCTGAGACTTAGATCCGGCACTAATACGTACGCGTGTAACCATAATATATTACGTGTTAATGTGTTATTGTAAAAAATGAAATACAATAATTAATTTAATGAGGACTATAGATCATGATACTGAAATTGTGTAACTAAATGTTTACCTTATCTTGTAAATGTATTCTTTTGTTCTTTCATGATTTGCCGAATTGATTTTTATTGTTTACAAACAATTGCATGACTTATGTCTTCCGCGATGAATAACATCCTTATGGCCCTTAAATGTACAGAAGTAAAATAAATTGTTATCAACATTGTATAATCATAAAGTAAAATATAAATTTGTCACTATTAAATATTGATTGCGTAGAATTAAATTTTTATAAACATATTTTGTCAAATTTGTTGTAATGCTAATTAGATTTTAGTAGAAATTACGTGTCTATTTGACTATTTAAAAAATATAAATAAAAACTTTAATCAGTTTAATCGCAATTTGTTTTTGCAGAATAATATAATTTATTATTATAATAACGCAATAATATTTTGCTTTCATTCGACATTTTTGGAAATAATTTTATGTACATTAATATAATAACTACAGATTATAGAATTAAAATAAAATGAGAACAAAACAAATAATTTTTATATGATGCATTTAAAAATATGTTTCTTTTTTAATTTTGGATAGTGGAAATAATATTAGTAAAATTATGTTAACAAGTTGTTGAAAAATTAATATTATCAACAATTATCATTAATTATAATATTCAATATATATACTATATAAGATGTATCTTTACTATAATAGTAAATAGTTATAAAATTGTTTACAATATTATGTCTGTTTGTATTATTGAATACAATACAATCAGTATCAGTGACATAATTTATAAATAGATTTTACGATCATTAGACAATAAATAATTTATAATTATTAATTGCAACCTGTACATACAATTATTAGGCATATAACTTATTTAAATTAAGTATTAAATAAATTATAATAAGATAAATATAGTGTTCAACATGGAAAATGTACTAAATGTCAATAGAAACAGTCGTAACTGTGATAGTGTAAAAAATATATATTTTCAGTGTGGAATTTTAATTTGTTACTATATAGATAGGTAATCATTTTAAAATAGTTGTATTGTTTAGTTTATGTCTGTGTACAATGTAATTTTTAACAATCGACATTCTTAATAATAACAAAGATTCAACATTTTCTATTTTTTTTAAGCGAGTTTTAGTTTTTATTTTAGGTGTATTAATGCGATTTGGATTTCAGATCGTTAGTTCTTAGGCTTTACTAACCTTGGATTTTAAAACTATGTTATTTAGATCATCGGTTTTTGTATTCGGTGTAATATTCTAGAAGCACGCGCAATTATACGCAATTATATGTCGTCGACAAACAGCGTAATGTAGACAATTATTTTCTACTTAGGTCCGAGTAGATGGTTTATGTAAAAAATAAGTTTTGAATTTATCGCTATTAAATCGATTAACATTGCTCGTGTTATGTTCGGGTATTTCCGGGCTATGGATAGGTCTACATATTTAGCAGTTTTTTTTATTCTTCGACCGCAAATCGCAATATAGTTCAAAACACCGTTATGGCGATATTGAAATAATATGTGAAATTGGCTACCCAAGCCGGGTAAATAAGTAATAACTGATAAACCAATAAGACGTAATAACTGTGAAATCGGATACAAAATGTATTCTCGTTTGAACTCGTTGCAATTTAATGATCGAATTCCATACAATTCCATAAGACACGTTTAAGACTTAATAATTACATAATAGCGTGTTTAAATGTATTCACACTAATAATCTTATTGTTATTGTATTTATTTGTTAATTTACAAACTTGCTCATTAAATCAAACAATTCGTCATACAATTATACTAAAGTCTTTTCTTATATCAGTTTATCTTGTTGCTGAATAATTGATCAGTGCTAAACGTTATTAATTATTCATTTTGCATATTTTATACTGCACTATTGGAGTCGAAACATGATTTAAGACTAGATAATAATTATATAATATTTTTTTTGAAAAAACCGTCTCAGATTAAATACATTTTTATAATAATACACACGTTATTTTTTTACATTATATAATTAATCTAAAAATATGAATTAACATAATATTTGTTTCTACGATGACCTTGAACTTCAACGAGTAAACATTATGTTTTTAAATAAAGGAAATGCGAATTGTATAAATTCTTATTGGTTCCGTAATTCTTAATATTCAAAATTAATCTCGGGAGTAATAAATTGTTATTTATAATTTTATTTGAATAGTTGTAGTACAACACCAAAATGTAAAATTATTAGAAAAAAAACCAAAAATGCGAAAATCATAATATGAAATTTTATAATTAGGTCCATTCGGAACTAACATTTAGTAGTTATTAAACGTGATTTAATAGTTAGTAATAACGCGCAATATTTTGACGTGTTCAAAGTTCAATGACGACAAAATCGTTCTCCAAACGGCATACGCACACAAGCAGACAAAACAGCGTAATAATTGTCGAAACAATATTATAATTATTGTCAATAAAAAAGGGTAAAAAAGATAGAAAATCTCTTTAAAAAATTGGCCGGAAAATGACGACGACGATCCCGCGGTCGTGTGTAAACAGAAAACATGTTACGCGTGTCATTTTTCCTTTTCTTTTTCACTTCATTTTAGGCACCACTCCAGTTTGAATATTCAAATATCGTTGTGTGTGTGTGTGTGTGTGTGTACAAAATATACGTGCGACGAGAGAGAAAGAGAGAGGCACAGAGCTCGCTGCGAGAGAGAGGAAAATACACACACACAACATAAATACATACGAAAAGTCATAAAAAACAGGATACTCAAAACACACACATGCACATGCACATGCGATATGCGTAAAACGCATACACACACACACACACACATAAACGCATCCGCGTAGGACTTTTTTCGGAGTAGGAGCAGTGCACACACACACACACACACACTCTCGCCTGGAGAGAGATAACGTGTGGTGAATTGTACGTACATAATATAATATACAGGATGGTACACCAAACGTGCTCATCCCTGTTTCTAATTTAATAATGAATTTATTCAAAATCTGATTTTAGGAATTTCCAAATATACTTATAAAGACCATATTTTATCATTCTTGTGATTTTTTTCATATTACTTAAGGAATGTCCTGCATCTGCACTTCTGTGGAACACAAACTTATTTTTTTCAAACGAGAACCCTCCTTTTCAACTGTAAATAATGCACTGGTAAATATGTAACTTTGAGCACTAAGGATTATGGGTTTGAAAATTACTTATAGTAATCTATATTGATCTATCAGCATTTTAATTTGTAAAAATGGTCTAATAGCATAGTAAACACTAGATCCAGTATTACATATTCTATTTTATATTTTCATACAACTATTTTTAAGGACTTTAAATTATAATTTAAAAACAACTCGTTCGCATTTTGAATTAGACACTTCAAGATTTTCGGAAAGGTTATCCGCTAAACAAAATGTGAGAGGGGGAGTTCCTATTCGAAAAACGAAAGTTTGTACCGCCACTAGCCATTCCTCAAATCGTAGCACAAAAAATCTCAAGAATTCGAAAATATGGTCTGTAAAAGTATGTTTGAGAATTCCAAAAATCGGAATTTGAATAAATTTATTATTAGATGAAAAAATTGGGGTGAGTGTGCTCGGTGAACCACCTTGTATAATAATATTATATGCACACACACACACACACGCACACGCACACAAAACTATTACTACGACTCTACTACACTATTCGACGATGGTGCGGCGGCTGTCCGGGCGAGGGGAGGAGAAAAAAGTGCGTGAGTCGCGTGCGTGTGTGTGTGTGTGTGTGTGTTCGCCGCCGCCGCCGCCGCCGCCGACCAACCCGTTTTTTTTTTCGGGAGAGAGAGTGCGTGTGCGTGCGAACGATACGTCGTCGCAACGTGCGTACGGGCGGCGGGGTGGGAGCGAGAGAGTGTGAGAGAGTGCGCGGCGGTGACGTTGCGCCGGAGAGTTTGTGCGAGCGGGAGAGAGTGCACGTGAATGCGTGCGTATACGAGTGCGGCGGCGGCGGCGGCGCATTATTATACGCGCGCGCGCTGCTCGCCGAAAGAGAGTTGCATTTATTCGGGCGCACCCTGTCGCCGGCGTTACAACCACCGCACTGCACACGCACATCGCTCGCACACACCAACACACGTCACGCACACCGACAGTCGGCCCGGAGTCGAAAACACGACCGATACGCGTATACGGCCCCCGCCGCGAACGTCTTACGACTCTCTCTTTCTATCTTTCACCACTTTCGTCGATGTTGTTAAATGTTTTTTTTTTTTTTTTTTACGTACTCGTATTTATTATGTTTTATTTATTTTAATAATATTATAGACAATTATTTATTTAACTAGAAAATTTATTGGATTTTTCTCCAATATTATTTTACTAAGACACTAAAACGAGAAAGAAAAAATTCGTTAATATATATATATATATATATATATATACATCATAAAAGTTGTTTATTCGTTTGTTTGTTTTTTTTCTCTTTAAAAGTTTATCGTCGACACTATAATACAATTACGTTCGCGTCGAATCGCCAGCTCGGGAGTGTGCTGGATGAGAAATCTGCAGTGGTCTTCCGGCTGACCCAGGAAATGCATCCCGGTACGTATTTACAAGTTCTAATTGGATTTTATTGCTCACACTTTATATATTAATAAATCGTGTAGTAGTTACGATTAATTTATAGTTTATACCACCGTGCATGCGGGCCATATAGCCACTTGACGGGGTTGGCGAAAGTGTTCCCCGCCAAATATTAATTATGGAAATCACCGGATACCGCGGGTTGCATTTACTTTATTCAAATATTCGCTTATGCAAATAAACCGGTTAACCCTAATAATGTACCCTATACGGGTCACTGAAAATTTCTCGCGTTCCCATGTCCCGTATGAGAACCGTTTTTTTTACTTGCAGATGGTTTGTTATATTTCACATTGTCTCTCTAGACCAACGGTCTTGTAGACTAACTCTGATATCAAAAACATAATAACTTGATAATAAATCAACGGTTATTAGAGCGATTCGATATTCTTGGAATATATATTCTTATAAAGCCTGTAACTTCATGCTGAACTTGCTTTTGTGTTTCGTAAGCTTTCGATCAAATAATAATTTGAATATTTTCGAAAAATCATTGTTTTCCGTTACTTTGATTGTCGTTTTATAAATTATTAGTGTAATCGGCAACCGTCCGTCTGTCGAACGGTGTTCTATGTGTTTACGACCCTTACGACTTACACCTGTCATCTGCACGACACCTGTTTGCTTTTATCACATTTTAAGAAAGTTTTGCTTGTATTCAAAATATGGTTTGAGTTTTGTTTAAAATATGAGAACTTTAATTGGTTTTTTGTACCTATGTATAGTACGTTGTTAATTTTTAATGTTACAATATTATTCGTTACTCATATGTCGATGAGTGGTACGTATTGGAAATAAAAATAATAAAATACCAACCATAATGTAAAATAATAAAATATTACCAAGACACGTACATAATTAGGTTCCGGTGATGCATTTTTAATGTGGATTGTAGGAAAGTATATTATTTTTTGCGTTATTAGCAATATTTACTGGAAAAGGTGCGTTTCCAACCCCTCCGCACCTAATTTTCGATTGCCTCCTCTATGCTATCCTCGGTTAACCGTGCGCACTTCCTATTTCCCACCGATCGCGATGACGAGTATATTGTATACAATTATATTATATTTGTTAGCTGCTTCTAATACCAAACCTAACCATACGAATATAAAATAAAAAAAAAATATTTATCATAATAGGGCGAATAATAATTTTATATTTAAAATAATTACAAATCAAGTAATTTTCCGCCTATCATAGTTCGTGAATGGTTGTTTGTTTGATGATAAAATATAAATTGGCGAAATTCAAACTCTAGAATATTGTTATTATCTGCTTCTACGTATAATTGATTTTTGACACACTAAGATAACGAAATGGTGATTAAAAGCATGGCGGGTGTGGGTGTACTTTAATTTTTAGAACAAAATAATATTTTTTCAATAGCGATTATTTTAATAAAAATATATCGTGGATATTTATTATTTATTATATTTCTATGTGTTCTATAGTCCATCGCTGTTTGTTTTTAATGTATTATGTGTTGGTACATAATATTATGTATTCCTATAGGCCGTGGCTATAAATAGGTAAAAACACGTCTCGTCATTGCTTACAACTGCAACTAAAACGTGTTGTTCTTTTTGCAATAGCTGGTTTGTTTTCATCATACATAAATTAAAATTAAAATATTATATAATATATTATATTATATTAAACATATAATTATTTTTGTATCTTTATGCATAGTTCAAATGTGTTGTTATCTCCTATTTTCAATCGTATATAGATATTCTTAAACATTTTTAGCTTCCGAGTGGAGAATGCTTCCTGTTTATTTGAAATGTCCTCACCATATTTTGGGTAATTGAGGGTGCTGCGCCATTACTCATTAGTTCTAAATTTACATCATCGTAATCGCATTCAGAATATAATGTTAATGTAATTTGTTGTTTGTGGAAAAATATTAGGAAACAATATTGCATTATTTTTCACTATTAATTTTTAGTTTTATTAATTGCCAAGAATAAACCATATACATTAAAAATTTGTTTCATAAACATTAAAAGTAGTTTTTTATGATTATTATACAATATTTTAATTCTACGTTTCGTCAATTGTATTTTATACTGTAATAAAATAATTTCAACTTTTTTTTAACATTTAATTTGTAATAATAATAGTCTTATGCCGGGTTGCATAATATAAAACATTGATTAATTTAATGATTCACTAACATTCATGAGCTACTTAATCATGTTAAGGGACAATTAGCTCACTATTGATTCATTAAATGTTTAGTGATTGTTTAAGCAGCCAACAAAAAATTTAAAAAAATACAAAACTACAATACTTTTTTTTATAGTAATACCGGTAAAAGTAAATAATGATAATATCTCATAATATTATTAGCAGTTGTGTATTTGAAATTTGAATACGGTGCGAATGTGTATATAATATACATATATATTAGGTACAGTTATGGGTGAATATTATTTTAAGCGTTCAGTAAATGTAATTATTATATAGATTATAAACAGAATTTTGTAATTGAAACTAAATAAATGCTTATTAGTTTAACATTCTGAAATACTTGATGTGTTTAAATATTTATTAAATAAATATTATATAATATTAATTTACTAATGAAAGTTTTTGGTTCATTTTCTTGAAAACACTTAGAAATGGGCTTAACTTAAAATTGAATTGTCCCTACTCAAGAATTGTTATTATGGCGGTTGAAAGTTTTCTGTTTACATTTGTCATCAATTCAATTACTGATCGATATTTACAAAACACTTTGAGTATATAGGGGTGACCATAAAAACTTATCGATTGACAAAGTTAACTAAAATTAAGTCAGCGGGATACTTAATCGACGTGTCTACCTCCGCATATCAAAATATGACATTTTTTGTAAACGACAAATGAGATAATTATTTGAATTAGGTGGTACCTCGCCTACAACGAAGACAAAGGTAAAAAAATACTGAAAATAACAAATAAATATAATGTATGATAATCATAAAGTACCGTTTAATGTTTGAATACACATCGGTTTACACAAATGATTTATTTGATTATTAATATTTTTGGCAAGGGTTTATGGTGTTTCCAGACAACGAATGAGCAGGTAAAAATGGGAAAGACACCCTCTGTTTCGCCAGACCCGCGTTCCAGACACGATTGTCGTGTTTCGCAATTTTTTTTTACACACGCCAATGTCTACCTACTTAAAACGTGAAAAATAGTTGCCACTGGTTGTAATGGGTGGGAGGGGTCCGTCTGGTCTGGCGGACTGTACCTAAAATACCGTGTCCCGTTTGAGGGTTGTTATGTCTGGGGCCGATTCCGTATTCGCGATGCCGTTATTGTATAAAAAAAACGTTTTGTTATTATGCGGGCGTGTGTGTATACAGAGTGTTTCAATTGTGAATCGAATACATTTCTCGCGATTAAACAAAATTACGTAGTTGAATCTTTATAACATCATAAAAAATTTTAATGTAGGAATAATACCTATCTAATATTATTAGGCATTATAAATATTTTTCTTTCTTTTGTGTACCCCTTTTCCACTTGGAAAATTCCACTTTGAAATTTACTAAATGTATAATTTAATTGGTACAAAACTATATTCATATACGAATATAACATAAGTATAATTTTTCCGATAATTTTATGAAATAAATATGTTAAACAATATTTCTAGTCAATAAATTAAAACTATTACATTTTAATAATTTTCATATAATCTAAACATTAAAGATTCATCAACACTCTGTATATTTATTAGTTGGTCATGTTTTATTATTGTGTAAGAGTTGGTGGTCGGGCTTTGAAACATTATTCATATAAAAAATAAAATAATCAAAAATGATGGTTTGTTTTTTTAAATTATATTATATTATGAGAACATACTGTAGACAATTGGGGTTGTCGTATACGGTTCGTAGGTAGGGTAGACGAATGATGTTATGGTCTGTCGCTTATTCACTTTTTTTCAAATGTCAAATGATGTTAACGAACACAGGTGTCTTTTCTTTTATGTAACTATTATAATGAATTGTGTATTCTGTTTTCTCCTGCACAAGAGACACTTTCAGACACATTTATGTTGGATTTTCCAGTTTTTTTTCCTAATGCGAATCATCTGTTATTCTTGTGGATTGAAGATTTGTCAATGAGTTGGCATTGTGTCAAAATAATCATAGTTGGTTACGTTTTTATCTAGACAATCTAATTTTAAATTTGTTTGCAATACAATTAAATTCCTTTTTTGTAAAATGGTAATTATGATGTTTTTTCCTATTTTTCAGGAGCTTTTTTATTTTTACTTTTTATTTAATCAAAAATCAAATCATAAACATATTAATTTCTGTATTGCCAAACGTTTGATGTTAATAATTAGATTAATATTTTGTACTTTTATTCGTAAGTTTTAATACATTTAATACTTTAAAGTAGTGTCAATGGACACTGTCTTCAAACAAGTCATGTATCTTTTTTTATACGGACAGTAAAACTCATTTAAGAAGTTCTTCAAGGGACCAGTTCAAAAGAGCGTCTTATGCGAATATATTCACTAGTATAGGAAATGTCTAGGGACCGGCGGAAAAAAAGCGTCTTAAACGGGAAAGCGTCTTAAGCGAGTCATAGTATACTGTATTACTTATTATATTTAATGTATACAGATTGAAAATATATTATCTTTGTTTTTAGTTATAATAATAGAAACTATAAGTGTCAATAATTATTGGTAGTCTATAAGTCGTCTTCACAGGATACATCTCTATGTAGTCCAATACATGTGTACTGGGTTTCCATAGTTTGTTTAATTTTATTAAGTAACTTGATAAATTTTGTGACTTAGATTAATAAATATTAGATTATCTATGTAATATATTTATAAAATATCGTTCAAAGTTACAACTAATTTATACATTTGTTTAATTTTTAGATTTTTGAAAATTCAATTGATGAACAATTAAATTAAATTTTATTAAAATGACTAATAACCATTTGAATACGATTTCTGGACAAGACCAACAGTACTGTTTGAGATGGAATAATCATCAGACAAATCTAACTAATGTATTTGTTCAATTATTTCAATCTGAAGAATTTACCGATACTACACTGTTTTGTGAGGGTGGACCACCTGTCAAATGTCATAAAATGGTATTGGCTGCATGTTCATCATACTTTCAGTCAGTATTTGCTGAGGTACCTGGTAAACATTCTGCAGTTGTGCTGAAAGATGTTGGCCATTCTGAAATGAAAGCTATACTTGACTATATGTACAAAGGCGAAGTAAATATTGCTCATGATCAATTAGCTGCTTTGCTAAAGGTTGCTGAAATGCTTAAAGTTAAAGGACTTGTTCAAGACAATACATATCAACCGCAGAGTGCAACCCCTACCGTTGACGAAGATCGTAATATAATAAGCACTTCGTCTCCGAATCATGTATCACCAGATGGAAATACGAGTGCATCCAAAGATCTCGCCATCAATATTAATAATAATAATGAGCACAGTGATTCACCCCCACATAGTACTGGTATTACCCACCAATCGCCATTCTACAACAAAAACTATTATGGGAAATCACCACCATTGATTGACCATAGACCTGGAAGAAGTAACGTTCCCATGTGGCCAATGCCTGCCATGCAGATGTCTTCAACACCAGTGACAAATGCAATGTTTGGTGGTAGTTATGATGCTATGATTGCTGGACATCCGGGAATGTCACCGTTGCGTCGCAAGAAATTATCTAGTATGTTGATGGGTCGAGATACACCTATACTGAGAACTGTACTTGGACAGGGACAAGCTGATTCCTCACAGCAACTTGCTCCTATATTATATGGTTCTGAAGCAATGGAACATCATAGACCACAGTCTAATGGATCTGAACATAGCAGCCAATTTTCAAAGGTCACTATCTAATTTAATATTTTTTTTTATATATACATAAAAATGCAAATCTTAATATGATAAATTTATTGCAGATTAAAATAGAAGGATCAGAACCTCATTCTCCATATCCTCCTGATATGTCAATGAATGATGATGAAGAAATTATTAGGGTAAATATTTAAAAATATATATATAGGTATATTTCAAACTGTTATAAACTTAAATAAGTTTTTATATCAGTTATAACTATCAATAATTTTTTTTGTTGACTCAAAAATCAAAATCAATTTTTAATTATTCAAATTATTTTTATTTCTCTTGAAATTTGAATTACAAAGAGTTTACAACATATTTAAATCATAGTTAATTATTTTTTTAGATGGGGAAAATGAATAATTCATCCTCACCTCAATCAATGTATGGCGATTCAAAAAGTAATTATTTTGTTAATTTACTTTTATTTTTCAGCTTTAAATAAATTAATGTATTAGCTTATCAAAATTGTATACGTATTAACATAAATTATGTAACTTAATTAAACAGGTGGTATTGTAACTCCAGGAATTGCAACTTATGTCCCATCTCATAAGCCAGAGTGGAAAAGATACAAACAGTACACGCGGCAAGATATTATGTCTGCAATAGATGCTGTTCGAACTGGCATGAGTGCATTACAAGCTTCTCGAAAATTTGGAGTTCCGTCTCGTACTCTCTATGACAAAGTGAAGAAACTTGGTATAACCACAAGTCGTCCATTTCGTAGATCAGGAGTCAATAATGGAAATCTTGGATTTGCATATGGATTAGGTCCAGGCACTAGTAGTGTTATGTTCTCGGGACAAATGTCCGGAGCTGAAGATGAATCGGGTCATTCTACAGCCATGGAACATGCAACTGCTGGTTTCTTACATCATGCTCTTGGATTATCTGGAGTGCCTATAAAATCAGATCATGAAACTTCTAACAATGGGCATTCACCTCGTTCAGATAGGATGGATGATGGAGGCTCGCCGTGTAGCCCAGAATTGATTAAATATGCTGGACACAGAGAAGACACACAATCACCAACTCCGACAGACAATGATGACCAAGCGCAAGATTTATCAGTGTCTCGTAAATCTGAGTCGTCAATGCAAGCAACACCTACGTCTAGAGTTATTATGGCGCCTATTAGTCAAACACCCTCTGTACCCATGTTAGCCGCTGGTAATGATGATAGGGATTGAAATGGTGGTTTACATTGGATGGGCAGTATGTGCAATCCGAATTCAGTAATTGAATTTAACTGTAACCCAAATCTTAGTTCTAGGCTATTTAAAGTCAAACCTTTTTTAGCTTTAGTTATGTCATTTTAAAATTTGCGTTAATAATAAAGACATACCAGGGTTAGTTGGTGCAGAAAAATTGTACAGATAAATTAAGAAATTGTACTACAATATTCTCTTGGATTTAAATTATTTTAAAATGTTGACATTATTTTATAAAAAAAAATATTAATTTTGTTTTTTGGGTCAATCAAACTTGCAAATTTTAGGTATAACCTTGATTTAATTACGTACATTTTATTTACAATTTTAATTTTAATGTGAATTCCAAGTCTGAAAAAATTTAAATCAAAAACATTGTTTCAGGTAGCTAATTAAATGGTTGTTTTTTTACATTTAATATCAGGTAATATTTTTATAAATGCCATTTAATCCCGACAACTGCTCAATTATCGTTATTTAAGAGTTCCTTGTATCAAAATATTTGCCTAAAGTTGTAGGTGCCGATTGTAAATAACTGAATAATTACAAATGCTTATCCACTCTATTTTCACTTAAATGATTCCCTCCATTTATTATTATTTTTATTAATATTCATGAAACAGATATCTCAAACCGCATAAGACTGCTACTTGTTAAAATATTATGTAGTTAAGTAGTAATAATATACATGTATATTATATTTTGTTTAGTTAATTTAAACCAAGGAGACTGTTTTTAATGTTAAATAATCTACACTGATACTTCTAAATAATGTACTAACTAATGTGTTCATGCAGTTCTATGTCATAATGTTCCACAAACATAGTTAGAAGCTTTATTATACTCAATGCTCAGTGTATCATAAATGAAAATCATGTGTTCATTAGTTTTAGCAAACACTATTTTGGGGGCCAATATTATATTTGTATAATCCAGTTACATTTCACATAGTTAAATAATAAGACTGAGTAGCCTTAATTTTAAAAGAACTGATACACATTTTGACTGGTTTGATTTAAACGTTCTCAGCTTTGTTCCTACTGAGGTTTTTATCAATTTAACTACAAATTGCAATAGTATATTATATATGATGTCTACAGGAACAAAGGTGTGAATTCAAGACTGAGTTGGTTTTTTGTTACAAAAAAAAAAAAAAAAAAAACATTTAACTTGAATAGGGTTTAATAATTATATAATTTTAATTTTTGGTCATCTGTTATTCTAATATAGTTAATTGAATAAAAAAAGTAGAAAATTCATGTTTGAATTTACTTGTCTGGGTAGAATGCAATTAAGACAAATTGGACTTTGTCGATTTTATTTATTTGTTTTACACAAACTAGTATAAATCCTTAAAAATATAAATTAAAGTAAAACAATAAAAAAATTTTTTTTAATAAATTACTAGTTTTAAATTTATATATATATATATATAGAACTACATGCTTTCATATTATTACAAAGTATTTAAAATTAAATAAATATATAATTAAAAATGTATCTCATGTTTGCGACCTTTCATTGTACATTTTATTATATATTACTATATTGGTATTAAAGACTTATGTTTTTATTTAATAATTGTTTTGTTTTTGTTCGAGTTTTTTTAACTATGGGCTTTATTAAGGGTATTTATTGTAATACTAATTAAAAGTTTAGATTTATATGACATGTTGTTAAAATTATATTTACTATTTATTCCTTTTATTTTTGCAAAAATTGTTCAATTATTTTGGTAAATTGAAAAATTTATATTTTGCGTTTTTGTTTATATCATAGGATTTTTACTATTTAGATTAAAAATTGTATAGCTAATGTTAATTAAAATTTTTGTATTTAATATTAAAGAATATTTTTTTTAACTTGTAAAATATGGAAGTTAAACTGATATGTGCTTGAGCTTAATACATTTATATTATTGGAATATAAGGTTTAAAAATTAATTATTTAAGAATATTATGTTTTTCTTTTATACTAAAAATACAATTGCAAATTTTAAGTTTTAAATAAGTGTTCTATAATAAGTTATATATTTTTAATAATATGTTTAAATAATTTAAATAGTTAGACTTACTATGATGATAATTATAATATTATTATTATTTTGACTTAAAACTCAGTTATAATTTTTTAAATCTTTTTTGATAAATTTTTTTTTAGGAAAATTGTTTACTAGGTATAATAATAAAATTTATAAACTATATTATATATTAATAATATTACTATTTTATCTCATTTATTAGAAGTGCTTATTTTTTCTTACATTGTTTTGTTACATCATATACAAATGATTATCATGTATTAATTATTTATTTATTTTTTTTATTATAAGACTGAATATTGTTCTAAGTTTGTCTAACAATTGATATAAATTTGTTTTCTTCTCTTTAAATCTTATAAAAATATGTATATCCTTTGTAACAATTACTAATATGTTGTAGTAAGTTAGGTTTAGTAGTAAATCTTTATAGTTATATACTTTATACTGTCAGCTATACATCTGATTAAGAAAAAAATAATTTCTATATAGAGCATGGTGTGTGTTTCATACTATCGATTATCATTGTATAGTTTAATAGTTATACATGTATTATGTAAATAATATATGTATTTTATATATATAAATAAATGATACAGTCTATCTATTTAATATTTTTAAAATGTCAATTCAATGGTAATATGGTTTGCAATTAGCCAATTTTTTTTTATTAATATATAGACATAATATGTATTATGTATAACTTTTATACAATTTCTCCTTACATATTACATTTTTCCATATCATTGCAAAATATGACAAGCTAAACTTGATAGTTTATTTTTAATAATATAAAAATCTATAAAGCTGAAATTACAAATTTTTATTAAATCTAAATTCTAGCGATAAAATATTGGTAAATGTCAGTATCTAAAAATTATAGAAATTTAGTCAATGTTTGATTAGATTTGAATACTGTCAATATTAATATTGAAATTCAGACACCTAATTAGTAATTAATATATTTGTAATAAGTACAACCTATTACATACCAATATTTGAACTAAAGATGGATTTTATATTAAGAATATTATTGTAAATGAACATCCCAAGTGAACTATTACAAGAGTTTTATCTTCTACAACTTAAATTTTTTTATTATTTTTATTTAATATGCAGGTATAAATATAATCATAACATGCCAGAAAATATTGTTAACTTTTAAACTAATTAATGTCTTTGATATTAATCATAGATCTAAAACTTAAGTTAGTTAACTTTGGTTAATACTTAATAGGTAAGGACTGGGGTATGCATATGCTTTGTACAGTCATACATATTAACATTTTAGTATACCATGATCTCAACAAAATATAATTTTGAAACCTATTCATTTGAAAATTTTGAAACCTAACAGAGAGACTTATTTGGTTTATTAAAAATGAGCAGATTGTACTTAAGCCTTTTATTATATAATAAAGATATATTAATGCTGGGCTAGTGAGTGTGCGCATTACTAAAAATTTTAGTAGTGGCATATAATTCCCATTGTGTTATTATCAAGTATAGTAAACTGTTTAATTGTATATAGACATAGCTTATACACTAATATAGATACTCTGAAAAAATTATATGCTAATTTATTAACAGCTAGTTTAACTATACTCATCAATTTTTAAATTTTCGAATCAGAGAATTGAGATCTTTATTGGTCACTGTTGTTTTTATCATGAACATCATAATTGACATAATTACATGTACATAGTTAGTAATTAATAATTATGAAAATATTATTATACTCTTATTTTATGGGCGCATGTAAACTCCGCCACAAGTACCTTTTTTTAGTGTAAACTCCGCCAGAAAAAAAGACCAGGTAAAATTGGGTACATGTAAACTCCGCCAGAAAAAAAACTCAGGTAAAATTGAGTACATGTAAACTCCGCCAGTGAAGAAAATCAAGTATCAGTACAAAATTAATATAATATATTATTAAAAAAAAT
>JACXSJ010000479.1:252260-281866 GCA_014851325.1 Pentalonia nigronervosa | reverse complement strand
CATCTTCGTCCAATTCCATAATGACACGTTTAATTAAAGAAAAATGTTCACAATAATAAATCGCCGCGTTGATCCATGTACCCCACCTTGTGAGTATGGGCTCTGGAGGTAAAGGAATATTTGGTGCAATGCTTCGGAAAATTTGTACTCGAGAAGGAGCTTTTAAAAAAATTTTTTTCATATTTGAAATCAGCTTATCAACTTTTGGGAACTGTGATCTAATTTCCTCGCATACTCGATGCAATACGTGAGCTACACAAGTAATATGTTCCATTTTAGGATTAAATATTTTAAAAGTTTTACCTGCTTTTATCATATACGGCGCAGCATCCGATAAAAATAACAAAATATTTTCATGCCTAATCCCTTCGGGCCATAAAATTAAAAGCGACTTGTCAAATAATTGACTTATTGTAGCGTAGTTAGCTTTATCTAAAACTTCCGAATTTAAAAGAAATATTTTACCTGGGCTATCAATTTCTAAGGTGGCTATTATTACGTTCGCCACATAACGACCAGCTACATCTGTCATTTCGTCGATCGATATCCATATTTTCTTTTCAGATGCATATGCTCTTATATTATTTATTGTTTCTTCGTAGCATTCTGTAACATATTTCTTACGCAATGTTGACTGATCTGGTATGATTTTATTTGTATACTTCTCAAGAAATTTACGAAACGACGGTTGAGATAGCTTATAAAGTGGTATATTTGAACATAATAGAGCCTTGCAAAGATCATAGTTGAATGTTGATGCTGTCGATGGACCGTTTAATAGAGTTTGAGTAGTAGATATTTTTTGTTGATTTTTTTTTTCTAAACCCATTATATGTTTATCACGTGCAACATGTTGAGAAACATTAAATTTTTTTTCACCTGAAACTTTTATATCACAGATTTTGCAATAAAGTACTGTCCCATCAGTAGTAAAAATGTTGTCGCCGAATTCGCGCACATATGCACGTAAACGACAAGCCAATGATTGTTTAGGTTTGGGCATTTTAAGTTTTAAAAATATTTTAAATAAATTCAAACACAAACTATAACACCACACGCGATTACAAGAAAAATTGTTAAATACGACTCGTCGGCATAACGTATTAACTACTACTATTTGTCTACTAATAACGTGGCCGTGACAATACACCGTACACTAGCATGCGAATATAAGCCCCCCATAGAAATTCCTATAATTAGTAAACGCTTAATAATATTATTGTAAATTTAGACATAGTAAACAAGTCAATAAATATCGTTTTCATTGCGTCCGAAGTCCAGACAGTCAACGTAGGTAACCACTATTCCCAATTAGTATTCACTTTGACAAAATCTAAGAATCTATTTTCGGAAATATTTTCCGATAAGGTGATAATATTTCACTACGAAATCACGAAATATAAATAGTAATTAAATTAAAAAAAATTAATAAATTGTATGTACGTACATGTTCTAAAAATGTCGAATACGCATATAATTAACAAAAACTAAATAAAAAGCTAATAAACTGACACAAAAGTACCAAAAAAGCATTTATTTACAAATATCATAAGAAAATGCAAAAAAAGCAAAAACAAAATTGTATATTTGAACTCTGTGATGTATAAATCGAATTTTGTTTTTGATTAGCTATGTCCTGGAGTACTATGAAAGAAAATGCAAATGCTACAAAATCCTAGCCCTAGTTATAATCGTGCGTTCCCCGGCTGATTTATAATGACTTTGATAAATGGTTTCATTTTGAGTAAAATACAGTAGTAATAAAAATATGATTTATAAAATCGAAAAAATAAAATAATCATTTTCATTAACTAAATTATTGTTTTTGTATTGATAATTTGGGTATTTATAATCCATGTGAGGGTGTGATAGATAACCGGTTTTAACTTTTGTTACGGTATGGTTGCTTATTCTTGCGGGCTGGTGATACACACTAATGTTTACGGTTTTAGAACGTTGACGCTGCAGTCGTGACAGCGGTAATGACTATGGTAAATTCTGACTACGGCAAACAACTGCATGCCAGATTTTTGATATCTTTTTTTGTCTATTTTATATGATTTTTTAAAAATTATAAAAATGTTGAAAATTTCAAATGCAAATATCATCGGTTTGAAAAAAAAAAATTCAAAAACCTGGTACGTAGATGTCTAGAAGAAATTCTCAAGTTTATTTTGATAAAAAAATTATGTTTTTAACGAGAGCTGAGGAAAATGGGAAGTACGAAAGTATGTTTTTACGGTCAAATTTTGTTACCAGAACGCAGTGGCGGCTCGTGGGTTTTTAATGAAGTAGTGCACATCCAAAAAAAATATAACCAATATATATATATATATATATATATATTATATTATAAATTGTATTAAATATTTGTTTACAAATTTTAGTTATTTACCAATTACTTTTTCTTTTGTTTGTTCCTATTTTAGTATAATAATAATAAATACATAATAATTATAATAATAATAATACATTTTCAAGTAAAAATACTATGACAAAGTAGATACAAATTATTATATTTCAGGTACATGCTTGTATGTTAATTCGATTCTCCTCTTTTTTTTCTGCAAATCTGTTTATTACTTCTTCGTTGAAGTTTGGAATGTTGTTGATCATCCGTTTTTCGATCGATAACATTGCTAGTGTTGTAAGTCGATCTTCCGCCATTGAATTTCTCAAAAATGTTTTAATACGTTTCAATGTAGAAAACGATCTTTCGGCTTCAGCTGTAGTCATTGGAATAGTTGAAATTATTTTTAAAAGTTTATAGCTTTCAGAAAATATCAGTGTTAAATTATTTTCAATTATAAATTTCAATAAATGGACTGATGAATTGATATCACGGAAATCGGTTCTTTTGTAGAACAGTTGTAGTTCAGTTTTAAGTTTTGTAACATCCAAAAAAGAATATGCTTCAATAGTTTTATTAAAATGATTACTTGGGAAGTTATTTTCGTACATAGGAAATTTGGTAGATAAAAATAGGTGCGAAGCGTTTAAGTGATTTTTATAATCAAACCGTTCTTAACGTTGACAATAAAAATGTCACATACTTCTTTTGCAGCGATTTTTCTTGTTTCTATAGTATCATCTTGTCTTCGTTTTTTCGTTGGATGATTTTGAGAGGTTTCAAAGATGTTATCAATATTCTGTCTTTCTTTTAATATATTTTTCGAACCGAAAAATTGCCCTTGAAAGTTCTACAGGATCCATAGTTTGTTTTTGTAGTTGATTATATAGAATGTCAACATGAGGCATTAACGAATGAAACACTTTTAACCAAAATATAAATCTATCATCATTTAACATCCGATGCAAAGCTCCAGCTTGATTAATTGCTATGGTTTGATTAAATGTTGATTCAATTTCTTTCATACATTCAATTAACGACTCAAGATTCTCATACACAGTATTCACTATTCAACTTTTAAAATTTCATCTAGTATTAGATGATCGAGGAACTCTGTGTTTAACAATTTTGTCTAAAACCGTAACCCGCTGCGGACTGTTGAAAAAAAAATTTGTTATATCAGTTAGGTTTGAAAAAAAAATTCTTATTTCACAATTTTGTGAAGTTGCTTGAATTAAAATTAAATTAAGCTGATGAGCATAGCAATGTATGAAATGTGCATTTTTATAGCTATTGTTTATTATTTTTTGTACACCATTGAGACGTCCACTCATCACGTTTGCGCCGTCGTAACTCTGACAAATCAACATATCTGGTGACTCTAGGACTTTTTCCAAGTTGAATATTATACATTCAGACAACGATTTCGCATGGTGTCCAGTAGGATTGAAAAATCCCCAAAATCTTTCTACTGGTGTTCCATCCGATAATAAATATCTAAATATTATTGACAATTGAAACTGAGTAGATACGTCAGTTGTTTCGTCAGCCATTACAGAAATATATTTTGCTTGTTTTATTTAATTTTTAATTTTTTGTTGACATACAGCTAAACAACACTCTAGTAAATTATTTTGGATTGATTTGGATAAACCTTTAATTACCGAAGAGTTCTCAATATGACATTTTAATACCGAATCTAACTCTGAACTAAAGTTTATAAGATCTCGAAATACGCCGGGATTTTCTGAATTTGATTTTTCATCGTGACCTCGGAGTGCAAGCTCAAATGCAAAATTTAATACAATTTATGATTTTATTCAATATATAACGATTATGACTTATTTTTTCATTGTATTGTTTGATATTCAACCGATACGCACTAGAAAGTTGTTGTCTTATGTCTTGTTTTCCCAATAGTTTTAAATTTAATTGAGAATTAATGTGTGTCATTGATTTTTCGTGTGTTTTGATTTTAGAAGTTAAATGAATTAAATCGTTTATTCCATTCTTTACCCAAGCGACATCATTAGATTTTTGACCAAAAAGTAGACAGGGAAAACAATACAAACGATTAGTTTCTGAACAACCACAAATCCAGTCATGGGTTTTATATATATCATTTTTAAATTGTCTTACATAATCTCTTGTTTTACATTTAGTAATTTGTTTAATATTTAAATCTGGAGTAGGCCTACCTTTATTTTTTATTTCCATCTTTTTCTTCAGCGAGATTGTTGAAAAATTGCATTGCAGTATTTGCTGTACTGAGTTCATTTTAAAAATTGAAAACAAATACACGAATAATAATATAATATTAATATACGTTATGTCGGTCGTCGATGAAAAAGAGAAACACGATTGTCACGATTAATGTTTTGAATTTCCGATAATGATCGACTAGCTAATATTATCAGCTGATAATCGGAATAATATAATAAATAAACGAGACTACGAGAGTAAAAATAAACTTTAATAACATAATAATGCCGATGCCGACGCGCAACGGCGCTGCTGCGACGCGACGTCAAAAATAATTCGCTGAAAACAATTTAATTGGTTATGTGCACACAAATAAATGTGCACACCAATTCCATTATAACGCGGGCTGTGTGTTTCGATTTGCTTTAATTTTTACACTGTACAAATGTGCACAACTGCAGTACTGCACTACTATAATAATACACGCCGATACCGTTCCGTCGTGGACAGCCGGACGGCCGTTTAGCAGTCGAAATAACCCAATCCAAATATTAAATATAATATTATAATATTATTATTTTCTTTATATTCTGAATTTACATTTCTATATTTTGAAAATAATCCTAATTACATAGCAGGTACTTATAGTAGTTGTATTATTATGATTTATGTTTTCAATTTTTCTTGAGGTTGGGTAGGTAGTGCACGTGCACTTGTGCACATACACACGAGCCGTCACTGCCAGAACGGCCTCTTAATCGTGTGTGTTTATAGATTATAGACACATTCGTACGTGTTTACATCGTACATAATAGCATAAATATTAAACGAAATCAATAATCTCCCAATTACTTTTAACGTAAGTTTTGACGAAATAGTAGCTATTTTTTTTTACACATACTCTAACTTATATTTTTAATCCGTTCTACCAAATGGCTTATTTCCTGATACACGGAAAACATCCCTCATATATTCAGTTTTTAAAAAGGAAGATCCAACTATTATTTCTAATTATTGCCCAATCTCAAAAATATCGATCATTCAGTTACCATTTCATGTACAGTGTGAAAGGTAGTATTTAATTGCTTTCTGGTAGCTTATCTCAAATTCAAGTTTACGTAAAATGTTACTTTGCATTGTATCCTCAAATATGCAAATAGAACATTTTCATAAGTGACCAAAAAATAAAGTGTTCAAAATGCGACATAGTTTTACATTTTGCTTTCGCAGGTATTTAGACCAGTTATAGGACATTTAATCTCTCCAGAAAAAACTAGTGTTGCATTAAATATAAAGAGGGGATCCTACTATATCGGTGGCTAATAATAGCATTTTAAGTATACTAAAAATTGATAAAATTTAATTTTATTTTAATAAGCAACTGCTGGACTTTAATTTTATGAGCAAACAGTATATTGATTTTTCTATAAATATACGATCTAAATAGTAAAT
Source organism: Pentalonia nigronervosa (assembly GCA_014851325.1). NCBI lineage: Eukaryota > Metazoa > Arthropoda > Insecta > Hemiptera > Aphididae > Pentalonia > Pentalonia nigronervosa. The sequence goes on along the minus strand of JACXSJ010000479.1, from coordinate 275,862 downwards.
TTGATAAAGAAAATAGACATTTAAAAGTATAATAACTATTTTGCTATTTGCAACTAATGGCAACCATTTTAAAAAAGCAAAGATCGGTTAGCATTAATTTTTTTGTTGAATTTTATTTTATTGTACAGATGGCACTTCTGATGTATTCCTATTTTATCTCTTATTAATTCGGGAACTGAATTTGGGTTCATAAAATTATACTTAAAATCTGCTTTACAATGTACACTATAAATTAAACAAATCCACATAATAATTGAAAAAGTAATTTTAGATCCAATCTGTAACAAAAAAAAAACACTTTTTACATTTATTTATATGGATAAATAGATATAATATGTATACAAAATACCAAATCTCACATCATTGGCTTCATATTAATCTGTATGCTACACACGTGTACGCGTTTTAATAGAGTTTTAGCGGGTACCATCGACGGGCGACTGTTTTTAATCGAAAACGGTGAATTGAAGTCAGTCTACAACATTCAGACTCTCTTGGAGTTCGACCCAAATGTGACTGGACCAAATCCATTGCACGTACGGCCACTATCAGATGGACAGGACGTAAAAATTCAATACTTTACGCCAGTTAAAAACGGACTTCTGTTTGTGGTGAACGGTTATCAAGTTTACTACTACAAAATGAAAGCGAATCGGTAGTCTGTACAGCTAATATAAACAGCGAACATTCTATATTATCTGAATTTTTCTTTTGTGTTTTATTATGTGTATAGGTACAGGCAAAGCATTGTGTTTCATGTGCCTAGAGACAACGAACTTCAAATGAATGTTGGTGAAGGTGGTGGCAATGATGACGGTAACAGTAACAGCGACAGTGATGGCGACACCGATAACGGTGATCTGAGCGATGGTAGAAGGGCAGATGCCATAAATACGTTGAGCGTTAGCCCAAAAAACAAGAGACTAGTGTGCGTCACCGGTTCGTCTCGGTTGTATTGGTCATCGACAGAAGGGAAATCCGGAATGATGAACGTGAGCATTGTGTCTGATATGGGATGGAGGGTCGTGGTTTTCTCAGTTGGGATGAAGGAATTGAATACAGATAATATGCGTTTACCAGGAGGTGGGGTGTTCCAAGGCTATATAATTATTTTAGATCATATCACCATAATTATGTGCTAGTACGACCATCAGATCGATTTATATTGTCATACTTGTGATGACTAGGAAACTGTTTTACTTTTCGTCGGTATTTATTAAGATTCATACATCATTTTTACTGACTTATTATTAAATTAACTTTGAATTAATATTTTGACAGATAATAAGTTTCAAATTTCGGTCTTTGCCAAATTGTAAAAATGCTTTACTGTTTGAACATTATGATAAATCCATATTTTTGGTATACCAAAACAACTTATTTTAATATAATTTTATGAATGATTTATTAGGAATTAACATTGATATGCTTTGCAACAAATGGTTCTTATGAGTTTTTTTCTGATAAATAGAACAAAGTGTACATTTACTCGTGACTTTTTTATTAAATGACACATTTGTCCAACAATAGTATCGCTTGTATTTTTTATAGGTACAGTAGTCCTAGTATGGGATTTCTTAGTTTTGATTATACTATGCGTTTAATATAAGACTACCATTAACAGTTATCTCACGTTTTAGTGTACGAAAAATTAAAGTGTTATTAATGGGTTTATTTTAATAAAATAAAATGATTTTGATATTTTTATTGGATTGTTATTGTGCCGTGGCAACCTGGTGAGAACAACAGCCGTGATAGGGCGACAGCGTATTGGGTGTCATCAAGTATTGCCCGCAACCCTTGGATACTGTACTGTTATTGAAGTCTATAGTGGACCATATAGTTTGGACTGTTTAGATGCTTAAAAGATAGGTTGGAAGAGGTAACCGATTTTAAATCTATTATAACAACGATTGTTTATGGCATGACACTTATGAGAACAAATTTATTGATATGTTCTGCAATAATTGTTGTTTAAAAAACTACTGTTAGTATAAATATATCTTTAGCGGCGACCACTGATCGGATAACCGTAAATCAAATAATGTAGGATAAAGGCAAAATAGAATAATTCAAAAATACAAAACAAAAAGAAAATACAAATGTCGCATGATGCGAGGAATAATGAATATATGGAGTGATAATACATAAGTTGCTAGCAGCTACGACCTGATGAAACAGCTGCTTTGAAGTTCGTCGGCATTTGTACATTCAATGGCGGACTGCTGGTGCATGTTCAGATGGGCATCCAACGATGGTCAGCGGCAAACGACCGCGCATGCGTAACAATCAATTGTGTGGGTGGCGGGGATCCGGGTGGCCCATGTAGCACAACGGACGGAGAAAAGAAACACAAAAAAAGAACACTGGACAGTGGATGAGCGCCGAACCCAAAACTCACGCTGAGCCGAATCGAACGGCGACAAGCGTAGAATCGCGAATGGATATCAATGGCGCACCGGTTCGCATATATAATGGAACGCAAAAACACGACACGACTGTTTTGCCAAGGCGACTAGAATTTGTACGGACACTAGACACTGTGTCCGCGGCTTAGCTGGCGGTGAGCCGTCGATACATCGATAAGGATCCTCTTCTCCAATGATATCGCGATCAGTCGCACCTTATAAATGCCGTATCTATTAATAAAAGTCAACGTATGGCCTCTTATACTCAACAATTATTATATTTTTATATTCTATTTAATAGTTTTGTATCCCGTTGGTTACGTCTGTGAAATATTAAAATGACTTGGGTTTCATTTGATGTGAAATGTTTTCGGATGTTCACCACCTATTTATTATTATACAATATTATTAACTACACATTATACAGTACACAACTATGACTCATATTGGACGATTGGGTCATATTTTAAGTGTCTTAATTAAAAAAGCCAAGACGTATCTTATTTGAAAAAAAACAACTAGCATCTATCGCTTTGAATTGTTACATATTACATATTATATGCATTTCTTTAACGGTAGGTAGAGCTCGAACCGTTTGGCGAGACGTTGCACCGTGGCGGTGTGTTTGGTCTTTCCGTGAGCGACTGGAAACCCATCTTTATGACTTGCGGAAATGTTGACCGAACCGTAAAATTGTGGGACTACATGAGACGCACTTTGCTACTGTCTCAGTGCTACGACGAGGATGTGCACGACGTGTCACTGCATCCAACAGGGTCATACGCATTAGTAGCGTTTCAAGATAGAGTCGTATTCAACGTTATATATGACTTTGTGGTGCTAAAACCACGTCGAGAGTTCGCCGCAGTCAATTGCCATTTGGTACGGTTCAGTTTATCCGGTCACATGTTTGCGATAGTCAACGACCACCTGGTCATCAAAGTCTATTGCTCGGTGACATTCGACAAACGGTTCACGCTCACTGGCCACAAGAACAAGGTAAGCTGGCTAGGATAGAATTTAGGTATGGGATGGGGAGGATATCTTGATCATTAACATACAATGATATGGATTATGGATCATGCATAGCGAGATATATATAGTTTCATCATTGAACGTGTGAGACTGAATAAGACTTATCCTAGTCATAGAATAAACATAATCATGTTCGTTTTGTTATGACTACAATGCAGAGTAGATAATGTGACGCCATTATTGTATCTTTCAATGCTATAGTATTGATGATAAAAATTAAGAAAGTTTTGTAATTCAGAATGTTGTACCAGAATATGCTAGCATTCATCCCGTTTTTATAATTTTTATAGGTAATTGAGATTTATACTTAATTTGTATTTACATGTAATAATTGTTGTTCAATTATTAATATTCATAATTAGATTCATATTTTATTTTATATGTTATATTTAGGATATTATAGATATTTAACATGAACAAATATTTTGAAATCATTATATAGATAAATCTATTATTATGTTAAGGCATTCAGTGCTAATGCCATTTAATCTTCAAAACTCACTCTACAAAAATAATGATCCTAACCCATAGAATTAATCAAATTTGATTTTTATTTTTTAATTTATAGAGGGAAATATACTAGTAGCTCACATCGAATTCAGTTTTAAAATATTTTAATTTAATTTCAAACTTTTGAATAAGTCTTTTAAAAAAAGACAATTTTATGTTTTTTTACAGATTAATTGATATCATTATTTAAAATCAAATAAAAAAACCGAGTTTAATGCAGGCTGTAAAATATTGTTGATTATCAATTAAAAAAGAAATTATATGAAAATATTTAATTGAAAATAAGTTATCCATATTCCCATGAAGTCATTTACGTCTGTCGAAATGGGCAACTAATAATTCGTTATTTGTTAGTTCTATGTCATGTACCTGCAAGTGTGTTCGTGTCGTTCAAATACGGGTAGTAGAGGAATTCTCTTACACTAATAACTAGGGCTAGGATTTATATGCATTGGTATATTTTTTCTGCAACTTCTTATTACTACTTTTATTATTAATGTTCACGAATCAGCTCATGATGAGGTAAATGGTGATATTTTTGTATATTTTTGATAAAATGCACATTTTTGCATAATTTGGATAAAATGTATATTTTTGCATATTTTGAAAAATATGAATATTATTGTATATTTTAACTACAAAAACGTGAAAAACGCATGTTATATGGTATTTTTCGTTAAAGTCATTTTATCGCTGTACAAAAATACTTAAAAGTAATTAAATCTATCTTATCATTTTGTTGCAAACTCGTACCCTGAATTTTTATTTGATGAGTGTTTGGAAATCGTTGAAAACATCAAATTTAAAATTAGTCAATACAAAATCGACAAAAAATTAAAAAATGTGTTAAAAAAAATATTGATTTAAAATCTATATTTACAATACGTAACATTTTAAATGACAACAATCTAGATGAAGATTTCCTAAATATAACTACTGGAGAAGTAACAAAATTTAAGTATGCGAAAATTACGTCATGTGATGTCGAACGAAGTTTTAGTAAATATAAGAATTTATTAAGATCAAACTAGGGTTGCCAGATTATTATTACTGAAAACCGGGATATATTTTTAAAAATATAAGTATCAAATTCCTTAATCTAGAAATTCGTAGATCTAACTTATCTTTTTAATTTCCCTGTCCTAAATTTAATTTGTAATAGGATTCTATCATTCTATCATTGAATATTTATTTAAAATTTTTTTTACCATTTAAATATTTTGAAAGAAAAATACTGAAAAATGTGTATTAATTAATTTATGATTATAATCAAATTTATTTGTAAATATTTTTTTTATTAAAAAAAAATTAGTTATTTAGATAAAGTCAAACTGTCTTCGGCTTGTTTAGTTGAATATTTGGACGAGTTGTGGACTTTTTTCAACAAATTTTTGTTCTCCAAAACATCTTCATAAATCTGTTCGCAAGATTTATTTTCAAAGCTTGTTTTAATAAGAAGTGAAGCTTCAACTGTTTTTACGTCTAACTTGTTTCGTGATTTGGTCCACGTACTGTTCATAAGAGAAAAAATACATTCAACAGCTACATTAGAACCCGATAGAGTAAAACAAAACTCTACTACTTTGAATAAAAAAGAATATTCTTCTTTAGCTTTAGATATTTTTTTAAAAATAAACAACCATTTATTTTCTAAATTTTGTTCATGCCATTCGTCGTTTTGTTGAGTATATATTTTTTCAAATAATTTAAATTGTTCGAAATATGCTTCTTCGTCTATTGTTATATTTGATGTTAAAGAAATTATTGTAATTGAATTTTTAGCATTTTCCCACGTAACTAAAGATTTTGAAGTCAATGTTACCCATGCCATGGATTTTAAATCTAAATTATGAGTATTTGATCCAGTACAATTTTTTAAATAACCATGATAAAGCTCATAAAATTTGTTACACTTGTCATCAAAGATTTTTTTTTTATGAGACCATCATGTTCAAGTTGCTTTAACAAATTTAAGATTTCTGTGGTTAGAAACTTTTCTTCTTTTTTATTTTGAATTTTTATCATAAGGTTTTCCATAATATACATTAGTTCAATTGCCGATAAATTTAGACTTTCCAGTTATTTTATATAATTATTAAAAGTTTTTAATTGGCTGTGCAAAAATTTAAAGCATAAAAGTGAACATTCATATTCAAAATTTTTTTTAAGAATACAAGGGCAATTTGATTGAGATAGAAAATATGATTTTAATCCATCAAAAATTGATATTATTCGTTCAATGGCTAGAATTAGAGAGAGCCATCTTGTTTTAGAATGGAAAAGTAGATCTTTATACTGAACGTCAACATAATCACAAAATTCTTTTAAATTTTCGACACGGACGGTATATATGTGAAAAAAACCAAAAATTTTACACAGGATACTATCAACATCAACAGGTAAGTAATCAGATGCATGTTGAACACTATTGTGTATTATGTATGCACAATATTCCATTCCTAAAATATTTCTATTTAATGTTTGCTTTAATTTTAGAAATACGTTGTTTTTACCTATTCTCAACATGCCACCAAAATTAGTGTTGGTGTTATCTGCGGAGAAACTAATTATTTTATCACTTAAAGAATTTTCATTTAAAACTTTGACGATATGAGCGTGAATGATTTCTGCAGTCTCTCTGGGTAGATTTGAAAACTTTAAAATTTTGTTTTGAACTCCCAATGTAGACGAAAAATAACGAATAATAACAGGGACAAGTTTCATATATTTATGGTTTGATGCATCGACAAAAATAGACACAAAATTAGCTTTTTCTAAGTCTATTTTAGTAATTTTAACAACAAAAGGAGCGAGCACGTTTACAGCTATGTCTCTAGATTTTGTACGAGCAACTGAAAATTGTTTTTCATTAAATAGTTTACGAATTAAACTTGACGTGCAATTCATAGAATTAAAGCTTTGTGAGAAATTGTATGATAAACGAACGTTAAATCTTTCGCTGCAAGTTTTAGTAAGTATCGCCAGCTTTTAAATTGTTAAAATATGTACGTATCGAACTAAACGAAGCAGCATTTGTGGCCGTTTTATGCTTTTTTGTTTTTAAGTGGTCCGTAATATGAATCGTCTACCATGACTTACTGAAAACGAACTAGAGCAAATTGTACAAAACACGTCATAGTCATTATCACTGCGCACTTTTTTTAAAAATGTAAACTCGTCTTTTAGTTTTTCTGTAAAACAGCTTAAACGTTTTGGTGCCATGATAAAAAAGTACTTAAAATAAAAATAAATAGTTATAACAAAATATCACAAATGGAAATAAAGAAATACACGTAATTAATAATCATAAGACAAATAATCGATACGAATAAGTAACAACAAACTAAATTTGTTCTTTTCTATGTGCATGCTACCACGCCACTAGATTACATTAGATAATAATATTAACAATAATAAATTCATGATATTAGTTATTCTTATTACGCAACAGTGGAAATTAAAAATAGATCAAAATTAACGTATCGATGAATAATATAAATAAGCCGCGTATAAATTATATCCGGTATTCCATTCAATATACGTAATAAAAATAAATTGGTATTTTCTCAACCATAAATATTAATCCGGGACATTTTCGTGTTCCGAGGCCTTTCTTCGGGACACTGGGACAAAAGTCAAAAAACCGGTAGTGTTCCGGCAAATCCGGGACACTACCTTGTTCATCAAACAGAAGATCGTTTACTTTTGGTGAACACAATTTCATTGTTTCATGTAATTCATTTGAATAACTTTAATAATCTTAAACATAATTTTAAAAATTTTAGAATTTTTTTAATGTTTTTGTATTAAGTATTTATTTTATCATATTTTTTTGGTGTAATTTAATATATTTATTTAGAGTATAGGTACTTATTTGAAAAAAAAATTATAAAAAATGTTTTTATTTAATAATATTTATCTGATATATTTTAGCATATTTTTGCATATTTTTAATAAAACAAATGCATATTTCATGATTTTTTATTGCATATAAATCCTAGCTTTATTAATAACCATTTACACTACTACACATTTACAACATCGTGCGACGCTGAAATAATATGTGGATAAGGTTGTCAATAATTTGCTCCTTAATAAATAGCCGGCACCAGCGGCCTTAAATTATTATTATGATTCATATTAAATTAAAAAAAATATTATGTGTATGTATACAAATCAGGACCGTTGTTTTCCTTAAATTGTTGCTTAAATTTTGACCTTATGTTCAAAAAAAAAAAAAAAATTAAAAAAATTGATTTCAAAAATTATTTTTGCCCTTGTACTTGCAAATTCTAAGGATGGCCCTTGTATTTAGTTACTATATGAATGAAATCTAGTTAATTTTATACACATAATTTAAATTAAATTATAGATAAAATGGCAAACCGAGATAAATTATAATTGCTATATGCCTATTAAAAAAAGTCTTCCTTTTATTAGTATAATCATTTTAGTAAATTAATTTTGTCATTTAAGATCTAATAATATTTACTAACTTAAAAGTGTTTTGATAAAAGCGAATAATAAAATATATTTTTTAAATGAAAGTTAATCTAGGGTTGATTGATTAAAAATATTATCTGAAAGAGATTTGAAAATTAAATTAATTCGTACACAAAATGTAATTACCTAGCTTTTCATATTGAATGGTTTATAATTTAGGTTTTTTTTAAATACTTATATCAGATTCATGTTGTTTTTGTACATTTACAAGTCAAGTTAAACCATTTTGTACAGGAATTAATCTTAAGATGAAATATATAAAGAATGCAGTTATTTTTCCATGCTTGGTCTAATTCAGTCTCTTTTTCGATCTTCACAGCGCCGACTATTGGCATATTATGTGGGGTTGCGAAGGCTAAATATTTTTATATATTTATGGTCGTGACCGACCACAAACTTAACCTAACCTAGCCATATTAACATTAGGTCATAATACATCGAAAAAGATATAACTGTAAGAGTTAAGTTTATCCCCCATCCTGCCATTACTAACAACAATCATATTATATGTTTTGCTTATTATTTAAAACAATTTAGATTGAACTATTATTACTATAACATTTTAGTAAAAAAATAATGACATATTATATTAATTAAAAACCATTGCCAACGTTATTTAAAATGACTAAAATAGTTTTGTCGAAACGGGAAAGGTTGATTTTGGGTGGAACAGGCTCAACAAACCCTGGTCGAATGCGGACACATTGTATGGTTTGATAAAAATGTTCATTTTAGAACGCGAACACTTTGTACAGTTATATATATATATATATATATATATAATTTGTCTTTATATATCTGTATTTATATTTATCTGTATATAACTTTTATATATATATATATATATAATGTAAATATAATAAATATATATAAAGCTGTAAAATTCGATTAGATTAAAACATTATTGTATTTATTTTATATTAAAAATTCAAATAAAAATTTCATAAATAATATTTGAGCTAGTCAAAATAATCAATGTTTTTAAATGTTTACAACCATTTTAAATAACATTAACTTGTTTATATCTAAAATAGTAAAAAATGTCTGCGTTTCGCACTTGTAATCTTTGATCGTACAAAATGATTTAGAAATGTGTATCATTTTACTGAAATATTTGAATAACGACAGTTTAAAATGTAAGTAAATTTAATAAAATCTTAATATTAGATCACGGATCTAGTTTGGGCCAACAATGACTGGAAATTGGTGTCGTGTGACATCGATGCCCGAGTGTGTATCTTTAATTTATTCACGAATGAACACGTGATCGATATCAAATTTTGGAATAAGACATTTGTTAGCCTAGCTGTATCAAACGACATGAAAAAAATCTATACGGCTTCGCCTGATGGTAGAATCAAAGAGTTGTATAATCGATCGGTATGTACCCATGCACATTATAATATTTTATTTATGTGCAGATAATTTTAGTTCCTATTATCCGGTTTTGATAAATGTATGTCTTTAATATTTTTACTATTATCTGATGGGGCAAAGCCGTTTCCCGCAAAATTGCACCTTTCAGTTTATCGACGATTTACTTTTCCAACAAATCATAAATTAGTAGATTGTCTTTTCCGCCAAATCTATATGATTCAATTTTTTGCTATATCTTAAACTTTTTAAATCATCGTGGTTCATGGAAGGTATGTACTGTCGTATAACTATTATTTTACACATTTTATAGCTATTATTTCTCACTTTATTTTATCATTATACGACTCACAAAAAAAAAATTATATCATTACGTAAAATATTTGATTTTGACGAATTTCGTTAAAGTTTGAACTTAAATATAGCTATGCTTGTAAAAACAAAGTTACTACTCATAGTAATAATATTTGAATGTTTATTAATTGTAGTAAGAACATGTTGCAATTATTATGAGGAGTATTTTACATGAAACTAATAATTTATATTTATACAAAAAGAATAATTTGGCACATGGCTAGTGCATAAAAGAAAAACATAATTGATTAGACACAGGGCATATGTGTTTTATAAAACAGTGAAGGGAGTACAATAAAAAGGGCAGCATATATCTACCTTTTAATATAATATCATATTTAGCTTTCTAAGGCTGATTATTGAGATAAACTCAGATGAAAAAATAATGAGAACTTGACTCCACTAGATCCAAAGATTTATATTTTATACTTTATGACTTTGATCACGGGGTTACCAAAATGTATGTGTTTAGAAACTTCTTTTGTTTATCATAATTACATATACAATAGGAGGAACAAGGAAGACTTATACATTGCGTATACGATAAACGACAATATTTTGAGCTAATAAAATTGAGTTTGTAGTTTTGCCCTCCATCGGCCCATGGATTTGGACTAGCCCATCATGGTATAACGGATGATGATGGAAAATAACATAATATATTACATAAAAAAAATATTTAAACTGGTCTGCCATGAGGTTGTGTTATGTTTAAAAGAAAGAAGATACATTTTCCTGTTTCAATGGTCTTTGTAAAAGAGAACGAGTTTTTGTTTTGAATTGGGCTGTTGAGGCATCGGCGATTATTAATAGTGATATAGTGGTGGTGGGGTTGTTCAGTGTCGGCATATTACTTTGTCAACTACTTTCTAAATCTAGCTCGAAGGACAACGAAAAATACACTTAGCATAATATGTCAATACTTTCGAGTATTTTTTACACCAATTTATATTTTTCCTGAGACAGTCAATAACTTAATAATAGCCGGCTGTATTATCCACAATCTATTACGAGATGAAAGAATACTGTGTTTTACGGAATCGACAGAAAATGATGCCATAACTACAGACGTTTAAATTAAATAAGATTCATTTTTGACAAAATTTTTAGACAATAAAATAAAAATTGCACTAAACTGTACTTTAGTGACACAGGTGCTAATAAAAAATAAATTATAAAATAATATTTTTTCCATTTAAAACTTTTGGAGCTAAATATGTTTGCTAACTATTAACTTATAGCCTAACGTTCTAAACGTTGACTTAACTTGAGTAATTTTTTTCATTAACTTGCCCTGTACTGCCTATTATAATAATATTTATCCAATAATATTACATACGAGTTTTTTCTATGGAGCGTGAAATTTCTTTCCAGACGTTTTCTCTGATGCAATTATCTTTATAATTTTTGTTGCTTAATATGTACAATACAGGATAGTTCAGAACACATTTAATAAGTTTTTCGTCATCTATAGTAGTAAACGACTTAGTACAACTCCATAATTAATCTAAGATTTTTTGAATTTGTCAATGATTTACAATAAAAAAGTATGTTTGTAAGATTAAATAAATTAAATTAATACTTGCCTACTGTTGTTTAATTTGAGTTTATAATAAAATAACTATAACTATAGTATAGTAATATATTTTAAATTATAAATATTAATTTATTCATTCCCAAACAAGGGAATAAAATAATATATTTTATATCCGTTCTTCAGCTAAGTGATACGCAAATGTTGCCCTTGTAGCGCCGCAGCGTGATTCACGCACGTGCATAATCGATAAACTCATATATATTATGGCCAAGTTAAGACGACCGGGAGGCAGATGAGTTTGCGTTCGTTTCGGTCAGATCTCCGTCCTGCACAGTCTAAGCAAAAGTCCTCCACATCTGATTAGTTGACCGATTTTACACGTGTTGGAGCTGCACTCCAAATAACTTTAGTATACACTGTGTTGTAATTCATCGGCAAACTTTGCGTATTGCATTATACTGCATTAATTCATTAATCTTTTGTTTTTACTTTCGCGTTATTTTAGTTGATAATTCGAATTGTTTTTTATCATGTACGAAGACGATAAGTTGCACACTCAGTATAATTAATGTTTGTTTTGACTGTGAAATTTTCTTACTATACTTTTTTTGCGATTCATGTCAGCATTGTTAGCTAAAAAAAGTTCAAATCATTTAAGTAATGTCTTAGTACGACATTGTAGAAGTGCTTTTATAACTGAATAAATAAAAATTTAAAATTTTCTAGGTAATATTTAATTTTTTATTATATGTAATGATAAAATGTCTTATTAATTTTGAAGATTTTAAACTTTCATTTGCAAACAATTTGCCACAAACTACACACTGTTGTTGAACCAATGTATTATCTTCTATATAATAAGCGCAAAATCCAAATTTTAAAATAATTGTCATACCTTCAACCAAAAATTGATTTTTCTTTTTTTTGTTAATGTATTCCTCTAAGTTTAATATTGAAGGTACGATAGATAATATTGTTACGTTTTCGTCAATGTTATATTTATACTTTTCATAATTTTTCCAAATAACAAATTTATCCAAAAAATATGTAATGTGAAAAAAAAAACTTAGACGACACTAAGTTAATACGGCTAGACAGCTAGACTAAACGCAACTAACATTTATATTTTATAATACAACGATATCAACTCTGAACACAACGACAACAGCAGTAATTTATAAAAATAATCTATACAATTTATAGATAACCGGATCTTTTATCGATTAAGCTCCGGTGCACACTTGCGTTATTCTAACCATAATAATTTACTCAAAAATTATTTTATCCTATGTCATATGAAATAATTTTTTTGTGTTATACCTAATATACTCGTACATAATATAATATACATAAATATGGGTTTTTTAAATTTTAACAGTAAACTTATTGCAACCCAATGTTAAAGCTTACGCAATCGATAGTTAGAAGACCTCTGGTTTACGGTATGGCCAAAATTAATCTCCTTTCATTCATCAATTTCAATATACCCCCCTTTTCAAAACCTGCAATTCCTCATCCCATACTGCTCAACTAACTATTTAGTAAATGAACCAATTAATTATATAATGAAACCATCAGAGTACCACTTAATTCCTTAACATTACTTTATTATTTTGCTAACAAATCATGTTTCTAGAATTTCTCATACAATAACTCAAAATAAAGGGATATTGCAGTTAATATATTATAGATTTTTTTTTTAAATACCCATTATAGTTTTCAATTACAGTTGGGTGTTGTCTATATTTATTAAGAAAATAGGTTTCGTTTGAAATGTTTATTTAATTGTTTAGCTCTGCGAATCCCGTTAAATGTTTGATAGTTTGATATCTCTCTCTCTCTCTCCCTCTATATATCTATATATATATACAAATTAATATTGATTAATTATTCCAAATAATATGATAAAACTTTTTTTTTTAAAGAAGTTAATACAACAAACAAATATGTATTTTTTTCTGCATATTATTTGAAGTTAATTTAGAAATTATTCAAATGTTTAGGTGATCCGTGATAAAGATTTAGACCACGGTCCGTTAAATACCATAATTCTATCCAGGTCAGATTTAATGTTATTCGTGGCGTGTCAATACGGTGTCATATTGTCTCTGGCATTGCCTATCAAGTCTCAAATCAAATACAAAGAGTTTTGCATTCACAACAAAACTATATCAAAAGTGTGTAGTTACTTTTGATGAATAATTGCATGAAACTTTTAAAAATTGCAATTTGTCCAACAGATGCGGCTGACAATAAATGACTCAACATTGATCACGTGTTCTGTAGATGGAAGCATTTGTATATGGTATGTGAAGAACGTCAAAAGAGAAATTACGCATGCTACAGCAAAATTTTCTGACGACATCCTCGTCACATCTAGTTATTTAAAGGATAAAGTCGAGGCAGTTTCAATTCTAAACTTAAGGTTAATAGAATTGGAAAAAAAGAGTGAAAATGATTTAGTTCAACTAGAAAAGTCTCATGAAAGACAGTTACGAGTAATACAAAATCAACATCTTATGAAAATGGAACTAGTAAAACAAAAGGAAAACGTGAGTTACTTGAATTAAGTATATCAATATATTTGAGAAATTGGATGGTTTGGTTGGTGTTATTTTCAATTAAGCTCAGAGTTTTAAAGAGGTTGTCTGGAAATTCTATGCTTATTTTAGTTTTCGTGTTATTTCGACAGCAAATTAGAAGGTTCTTGACTCTAAGCTATTTAGTACAAGTTTGGTACAGTATTGGCTCTTCTCTTTGCATATGATAGCCATTGGACATCTTTGTGTGACCTATTCGTAATGTATTAATAACTTCACCTTTACGGTTAAATATATGGGTTTAGGTCAGTATTTAGTATTATTTTTGATTTCTCTCATTATGTTTTTTTAGGTTACAACGACATTTGGATTCCCATAAGTTGGTACAGTAGGTGTCAGCATTATTTTAATAAGTAAGGAGTATGAGTGAATTTTTGTTATGGGGTTATTAATTGTTTGGCAAGCTACTATATCGGCTTTCTTGTTGACAACAATTCTATAGTGACCTGGTGCCCATATAAACCGTATGCGCTTGTTAGTTTTTGAAATTATGTTTTCTATTTTAATTTCCGGGGTGCTTGGATGGAAGTTATACTTAAGGTTAACTTAACCGAATTCGTACAAATGTAAATAATCGGATCAGGTGATTGAATAGTTACATAAATTCTTTCGAGGGAGACTATGTATTCTGCTGTATTAGTATATTTATGATTTAATTGTTTGTAAAATGGAGATAAGTCACTGTTTGTGATTACGATTCCAATATCTATGTTATTTTTTGAAGCATATGTGTAGATTTGTGGGCTGAAAGTTGTAGAGTTCAAAATTTTCTGAAATAGGTTTTTCATTATTTGCAAGATTGGTTTTTATGATAAATGGTGGCGTTCTTCAAGTAGGCTCTAGACTACTCACTCGTTTGATTATTAAATTTGGATTAATGTTAAGAGACATTTCGTTTGTCATCCGTAAATCAAGTGGTTTTTAAGATGGAATCAGTAGAAAATATATTTGGAAAACGATTTATACTTAGAAATGAAGTGCTTTGTTTTTTTTTAATTATATTCAATCTTAAAGGTCAAATGCTTTTTTGTATTAATTGTTAAATGCTGTTTTTTGACATATAGCTTATTTAATAGTTTTATTCCACCACGAAAGTGGAGGTCTCTTGCCAGAGTAGTAAATTAACTCAAATATGACAGAAGCTGTATTTAAAATCAGGTTAGTGAACAATTTTATTTTTTCATCTATATTGTTAGTATTGAACTAAGGACTTAATTCGATATTTTGATCAATTTTAGTTTGGTAAGTTTTTTTCCAATTGGCTTTTTTTAATTTCTATTTTTCCTTCTTAGTATGCTGATTATCCAACTTTGTGTATTTCAGCATCTTAATAATAGGGAAATGGTCACTATTTGATAATTTTGTATGATATCATAATTTACATAAGGAGGAATTGTGGATGATGTAAATTAAAGGTCGATCGTTGAAAGGTTACGTGTGTTGGAGCTTATTCTTGTGGCTTTGCTGTTGTTAAGAATATTGAGGCTGTTGTTTCAATAATCTATCTGTTTGATAGTAGTTCCATTTAATTCTAGGATGGTATAGCCTCATATAGTGACTATGTCAATTGAAGTTACTTAGAAGAATGTAAGTGGTGAATAGTTGGTTAATGATGTTTTGAATATCTGACGAATCGAAATCATGAGAATTTGCTAGATAATATTACGGATGGTTTTGTTGTATTATTAATTAAAACTTTACTGCCACTCCTTCAAGGTTTATAATAATAAAATTTCTTCGGAATGATAATTGAAATTTATCTAGGTGCTCCCCCCCCCACACTAGCTCTTTCAGCATTAGCCTGTTATTGTAGTACGTTGTATAATTTTTTGGTATTGGTAAAATTAGGTTTTTGTATTCATATTGAGTTGAGATTGTATTTGTTTAATAATTGATTCATTTCTTTTAATCTAAGAATCCGTTTGGATTCCATTGCATGATTGTAAGACTGTTATTAACCATAATTTTTTTAGGTTAGTGTTAATTAGGTATATTATTGAATATATCAGCTAGGAATTAGAGTAGAAGGTCTCATAATTATTTTCTAGACTACATTGGTAATCACTTCATAGATTTTCTAGGGTCATGGCATTACTTTTTCTTAAAGAAATCTCCGAGTTGATTATAACTATTTGTCGATATTTAAATAATACTAATCCAGACTTTTTTTTTAAAAAAATTGCTTTTAGGGTTTTACGATGTTTGGGTTAGATCATAGAGCTTGTTAGGCGAGGGGCCTTATGATTGATAGTTGACTAAATAGAAAGAAGGAAGACTGAGTTGAGCGTCTAACATGCTTTATAGTTGTTTCTTTAATATTTTATTTGAATGACGCTTTATGTTTGTCTGCGTTTTTTTTTATGTGGTCATTAGAAGTTTGATCAGTACTATTATTTGGTTGGCTTAGTATTGAAATATCGTTGCCTTGGATAGCATTGGTATTTTGAGAATTAAGAACATGTAGCGAAAGAGATGTATTATTTTCTGCAATAGAAGTTGGCAACGAGTAGTTTCCATATCGATTTCGGTTTCATTGGTAATATTAATTCGATTAGGTATATTTTTACATTAATTAGAAATTTACCTATTTGATGACATTAAAAAAAGGTTATGGCGTCTGTTATAAAAGTAGGGTTCTTAACAGTTATTGTAATTTAATTACGTAATTGGAAACTTAAAATATGTGAAAATTGCATTGTTTAATATTTGGCTCTCGTGTGAGAAATGGTGTTGTAGTTGCAATTTACCTTGTTCATTGAGCGCGTTTATTCTAAGCTGATTGGTGATAGTTGGGTAAACATTTGCTACAATGATTCTTTTGGAAGTGTTAATTAGTTTACGAACAGGAATTTTTATTTCATTGACATAGTTTAAGAAATAAGTTTGAAGTAAATTTTGGGAGTTTGACTATTAAAAAAAAATATATTATCTATTATTTGAAATTGTTTATACAAAATGTATATTTTCTGCGGGTATAATTTTACTGAGTGCGGTGACATATTCGATTTGTTTAATGTTGTTGACAGAATTAAATACGATTATTTGTTTTATTTTTGGTAAAATTGGATGTTATTTCAATTTTGTCAAACTCTTAATAATATTATCCCCTATAACTTTTGTAACAGCTGATTCCAATCTAATTGTACCCACTCAAATATCATAATACTTTTTACACATGTGCAACATAGGGTATCTGTGAAAAATCAAATATTGTGACATTCTTTCAATTCGAAATTACATTTGAATAAATACTTGCGTTTTTACAAAAGATCTTTTACATAATAGTGTAGTAAATGAATATTTACTCATATCAATAATTAAGTTATATGATTATATTTTGTTACTCAACCTATTATTATTAACGATATTAATCAAAAAATCATTCCAAAGCATACTAATAATTCTTTATGTTATTCTTATAGACGCTAACAAATACATTAATTTTACTTTAGTTATAAATGTGATGTATATGTTTAAGTTACACTATGAGAATTCAGTAAAAATATTATAAAAGATAACATAAACTAAATTGTATACGTTTTAATAATTCTATTTTTAAGTAAATCATTTTGAAAAATTTACCGTAATATATTAAAGGTATATAATTTACAAATGTTTAAGGAAATGTTTGCATTACATGTTGGTAATAGAATATGTTTAGAAAATAAAATCGCTGATCTAAAACAAAAACAAGAAAATAATATTCAAATGTTGAAACAAAGTTACGAGGATCAGCTCCTATACGAAGATGAGAAATACGTTAAAGCAGAAAAAGATATATTTAATATAAATAATGATTTGAAAAGGTGAAATGATTAATATTTTAAAATAATTTTACGTTGTTAATTGCTGTTATAATTTAGACAAATAGAAAAAATTTTAAGCACACATGAGATAAATATGCAGGAATTAGCTAAAAAATTCAAAAATGATCTAAAGAAAGAAGAGTATATTTTCCAAAAAGTACGTAATGCCAAAACAAATCACCACAACAGAAATACTATATCATATTTATAAATATTGTAAATAGTTCAAGAATGAGTTAAACAAAGAAATTAATCGATATGATAAAGAGATAGACGAATTTGACTATCAAGGAGATTGCGAAGTGTATGAGTTGTTTAATAATATTGTGCCTGAATATCAAAAGTTGTCAAGGCAAATGAAAAAAGCACAAGAAGAAGTTAATGTTCTTAAAGTTAAGATTAAAATGTAAGTGTCTTTTGAATATTATGAATAAAGAATAATAAAAATATTGTACATTTTAGGGATATAAAAGAAGAAGAAGACTTAAAATTTTTAATCGATAAATTTGACGAGGATATTGGTAAAATGATAATTAATGAGAAAACGTTAGAAGAAAAAATTGAAGTGATGGAAAAAACGATGCAGGAGTGCAATGCGATTATACAAGGAAAAGATAAGTGGATGGATAATGAGAAATTGAGTATGAAGGATGTAGAAATACAAATATTAGTATTGAGGTTCAATAAGGAAGAGCAAATCAAAGTTATCAATCCATTGAAAATGAAGCTTGATGATTTGAAAGCATTTGAAGAATCGGTGAGTACACAAAAGTAATTCATTTAAATATGTCATTTTGCCACGCGCTTATAACAACCGTTACAGTAAAAAAATATTTGGTGCAGATGTTATTTTATGTATACGAGATTGCCAATTCGATGAATTCTAAGAACTTGGAATGTGGTACGCTAAAGCAAAAGATAAAGTCTAAAAAAAAAGAGATAAAAAAAATTATTAGAGAGATTAGTATACGGGAAGCGTTTATTAAAACCATACAGTTCGAAATATACTACATCTACAACGATATGGATAACGAAGTCAAATTAAGAGATTCCATAAGAGTAAATAAAAAATGAAAATATACTGTTTTAACTATACAGAAATAGTTAATATATACTTACTAGATTTCTACTTCTAGAAATGTAGTACAATTTAAGATTCGTTCATTTGTTTTCCAGAGTTTACATCTTAAATTTGCAAATATTAATTGGTCGGAAGGAACAAAATCAAATGATTTGTTAAGGCAGAGACAGTTTTTAGAGAGGGCCGTGGCTACTCTTGAACGTCGCAAAACTGCAGCTGTTGAACTACAGAACCCTTTGCAATCTATTATTATTGAAGAAAACCAATCTCTTCTATTAGTTTTAAACAAGTTAAGAAAAGAAGCGAAGGTGAACCAGTCCAAGTACAAAGAATTACAGTGTACAGTAAAAGGGAAGAACCATCGATCGGTATCTGTCAAAAATAATAAAAAGAAAGATGATTCATTAAACACGCCATGAAAAATTGTTAAAGGACGCTGCAGTAAATTGTTGTTAATGCCGTTAGATTTTAGTTGTGTAAAAACGTAATCATTGGAATATATTTTATTTATGTATTTATTAAACATTTTTTTTTATCTACGATATTTCTATGTAGATAACCAAAAGTTAAAGTTAAGGGATCGCATACACAACAAATTATAGAAACATGAAACTTCGAGTATTCGCCCTTCAATTAGTAAATTATTATTTTCGATTTTAATATTTTAATAAACTCTAATATTGAACATGTATTCCTAAGTGTCTGTTTAGTTTATCAACAAATATATAGTTTAAAAATTGGCACTTATAATTTTACAACATGATTCTACAACTAACTAAGAACAATTGACTATTTTCATCTTAAAATGTATGTTTAAATTATAATACCTACCAATTTAAGACTTATTTATATGAGTATAAGAAAAACAAATAGATATGCTAGTATTCACCTATTTGGAATCAATTCACCGAAGATAAAATAAATACGTTGAAACATCTAATTATGCTAACAACGATACTTTTACATTTATTTTCCATTTGGCCGGTATCTCTTATAGTCTCATGCAGTGCCGCGACTAAAATTTTGAGGCCTCAGTGCGAGCTAATTTTAGAGGTCCTTATCGTCAGTGGTGTCTGTATTTTGAGTCGTTGTTTTTATAAACATATAAAAATTAAGAATAATTTATTTTTATATTTTAATATGCTAACTTATATAACAATAATTTTTAATTCTGGTATATTATATAAGAAGTGTGTGTGTAGTGTGTATATAGGCTCATTTTTTAAATTGGCAAATATCTGATATTTTTTTATTACATGAATATGAGTAATACATTTATTTAGTGATTTATTGAATGAAAAAATAACAAATACTTATAAGTAATAATTGACAATATAATTAAAATATATATTTAAACAATAAAAAATGTATTTAAGAAAATTTTTTTTCTTGCTTTATTGTTAGCGAAATAATAATTTATTTTATTTATATCTAATTCATTTGTACGGTTTCGTTTAATGTTTAAAATACTTATATTTGTAAAGCGACCTTGTAGCATGGAGTGTTTTAAATAATTTTTAATAATTTTTAATTTGAAAAATGAACGTTCTGCATTTGTTACAGTCACCGGTAATGTTAAGAAAATAATACATGAACTGAAAATATCTTTGTAAATAGAAGCCACATCATTGTCTAGTATACACTGCAATAGATTTCTTATGCTGTGTATTGTTTTTAGAGAATCTTTAAATGCATCTTTAGTACATAACATTTGCCTAGATATATCTGTACTGATGTCATTTTTATAAAATAGTTGAAAGTCATAAGTTGCTTTTACTATATCATATTCACTAGACTTTAAAATATTTTTAGGTTCAAGAAAATTAAATTTGTTAGTTACTTCGTATAAAACTGAGAACCTTTCTTTAAGTTGGACGATTGCTGTATCCATGAGTGGTAAAAATACTGTAATACGAAAATTTTCTTCATTTATTTCAAGCCTCCTATCACTATCTATGTCGTCAAAAAACCTTTTAGAATAAACACGATGATAGATAGTTGGTTGAATTGGTATGCCCCATTTATTACATTGGTCAGTTGCAGATGAAGCCAATGCTTCATACTGGTTTATTAAATTCGTCATTGAAACTGTAGCCTGTCTTAAAAACTCACATGCATTCTGAAGATGAGTATCTGTGCCTTGTAATCTTTTAGATACAAGTTGGAAATTCCTTAATACATTTTACCATATTGTTAATAACAAAATAAATTGAAATAATTCAATATTTTTTTTTAGCCCAGCAGCCATTAATTTTTTATCAGATTTTTTACTGGCTAGTGACATATTAGTTAATGATTTTAATACAGCTATAAATCTAGTTTTTAGTGTATATATAGCATTGTGTTTAGCTTCCCATCTAGTAGTACAAACTGTTTTTAAAACTATTTTAGCTGTGTCATTTCCTAGAGCTAATGAAGCTCACCTAGGGGCTGACATACTAAAGAATAAGAATATATCTTGAACCATATCAAAAAACTGAGACATTTTAGGCGCAGTTTTGGACAAATCACACAATACTAAATTTAAATTATGTGCTGTACAGTGAACATAAGAAGCACTTAGTATTATGTCACAAATTCGTTTTTGGACACCCTTATAAATTCCATCCATGACGGTAGCACCATCATAGCCCTGTCCTTTAAAATTATTCAAATCCAAATTAAACACATTTAAGACATCTTTTATTAAATTAACATGGTTTTCTGCTCCATGTTTATCTAATGTAAAGAATCCTAAAAAGACTCTTTTAATTGAAATGTACGATCAATATGATTCACAACCACATAGCGTAATATAAAATTAACTTGATCGATTTTTGTTACATCTTGAGTTGAGTCCATAATAATGGCAAAACATTGAGCAGACCTGACTTCATTATATATAATTGTTCTCATGTTTATAGCTAATAAATCTATCAACTCATTTTGAATCTTCCAACTTAAGTATTTGTTTCGAGTTTCTTCTTTATACAATAATTTATTTAATACTGGATCAAAATCAGCTAGTAATCTTGCAGTTCGTAAAAATTACCTTCATCTCCTAAATTTTCAATTTTTCTTTCATTTTCACAAAGAGCAGTGTTCCAGAAGTTAAAAATAAAATAATCTTTATTAAACGTTTAAGAATATCCCTCCAATATCGAGCTTTATCGGAAATGTACTCTTCAAGTTTCTTATCAATGGTCTGATTTTTTATCCAAATATCTCGTTATTTAATAGCTTCAATATGTTGGGTAGATAATTCATGCACTTAAATTTTTTGGGATATATGCTGCCAATCATTAATTTCGTTTATCCAATTTAACTTTAACTTAGGATTTTTCCTATCTATAAACAGCCAACAGGTTTCACAGTAAGCTTAATTGAGAGCAACAGAATAGCATAGCCATAATCTTGATATTTTAATACCAGTGGGATTTGTAACAAAATAATATTCTGAAAAAAATGTACGTCTTTTAGAATCACAGTTATTATAGTATGTTAGTGAATTATCAGGAAATTTGATATTTGGTTTACAGGGCCCAAACATTATAATTTGTCTTTTTAGATTTGTATTTGTAATTGTTTCAGCAAATTGTCTACGGTCTGTTGGAAATTCATCATTTAGATTTAATTCCAAACCTAAAAAGTTAATGGCATTGAATATTGAAAACTAAAGAAATAATAATAAGAAATTGTAACTATCTTCATCAATTTGTCACAGTTCTAACAATATTTTAATAAATAACTACTATACTATAAAAATTTGAAATTAAAAAAGTCGTATTTTGAAATCTCTTTATTCGATGCCTACTCTCTTAAAAATTCTCTTCTTGACGACATTTAAAATTTATACGAGTAAAGAATTTATTGACAATATTAAATAACAATTTCGTTCAACAATACCATGCGTCCGTGCAGAGAAAATAAAACACTTGGTGTACAAATGAGTCCAGCGATACCGACAAATGTATAATGTATAACTTATTTAAATAATTTTATTAATTTATATATGACCTGAAGATATAAAAGTGATACCTACAATTTTTAGTATTTCCTTTCATAGGGCTCAATAATTATATTTTAGTTTATAAGTAACATTTAGTTTTACTTACTTACAACACATTTATTGAGCATTAATCTGAATTTTTATTTTTAACTCTTAACTCTTAGTTTTATCTTATTACTAGCTGTCCCGCTCAGCGTTGCCTGAGCCAAATACAGTGAAACTTCCATATAACGAACTTCCATTTAACGAAATTTTCTGTTTAACGAAATATTTTTAAGAACTATGACCTTCATTGTTAATTACACTTAAATTTATCTCCAAATAACGAATCTGATGTTTCTATATAACGAAATAATTATTCGATAAAAACCAGTTTTTGTAAATGTTGTCACTATCAAATTGATAG
>JACXSJ010000479.1:217051-252160 GCA_014851325.1 Pentalonia nigronervosa | reverse complement strand
GATATTGCCGCAAAATATAGTATTCCAACAAGTTCTCTATCAACCATTTTGAAAAACCGTGAAAACGTAACCAATCAAAAGCAAAATTCTTCTCTCCTCAGCAATAGAAAACGATTGAAAATTTGTGTCTATGAAGAAGTTGACAACGCGGTTCTTAAATGGATGACTTGTATACGAAATAACAATCTGTCTATATCAGGTTCGTTAATCAAAGAAAAAGCAATTTATTTT
The DNA here is from genome assembly GCA_014851325.1 of Pentalonia nigronervosa. Classification (NCBI taxonomy): domain Eukaryota; kingdom Metazoa; phylum Arthropoda; class Insecta; order Hemiptera; family Aphididae; genus Pentalonia; species Pentalonia nigronervosa. The sequence goes on along the minus strand of JACXSJ010000479.1, from coordinate 251,929 downwards.
GCTCAGAAATTTGGTTTTATCGATTTTCGTGCAAGCTCTGGATGGTTAGATAAATTTAAATCGAGACATAATGTTGTGTTTAAAGTTATTTGGTTTTAAGAAATGGTTTTAGACAAGAAGCAAATGTTCCCGATGAAATTTTTTTAAAATTTGACGATATAGAAACTTTTTATGAAAGAAGGACAATTTTCAAAAATAATAAGCAAACAAAACTTAATGATTATTTCTTTTAAATTATATTTAAGGTTAAAAATTAAATTAAACTGTAATATGATGTTTCATGTTGTTTTTACATACATACAATATACATAATAAAAAAATAATAAAAAAAAAGTTGAAAAAAATACGTAATTCTATTTAACGAATTCCTCTATATAACGAATTTTTTTTGCTGCTTATTCGACTTCGTTATATGGAAGTTTCACTGTATTGCCATTTCAATCACTAAAATCTTCATTACACTTTTTTGTTGATATACTTTCTAAACTTTTTGTTGTATTTGACTATTTTTGTTCTACACCTGAAAAATTTAGCATTATTTCTACTGATAATATTAACAAAAAAAATTATGATTATTAATTGCCACACAAATTACCTGAATCCAATAATAATTCGTTTATTAAACCTCTGTTAAACTTCTTTTCTTCTTTTTTTTAGAAGCACCACTTTCAAAATGCCTTGACGACATTTAAAAATTAAAACAATTTAATTAAGTACAAACAAAATCTATACTACCAAAAACGTATAATCGAGCGTATAATAGAGTATGAAAACAAACGTTAACAATAAATCATAAATCAATTTTATTACACAAAATGTTAACAATAATTGAATAACTTCTGTAATAATAAATAATCTACTGATGAATGAGCGAGTCGTGAGTGACTGTCGACGGTTCTTATAATCGTGTTTACTTTTTTAATATTTATATTACTATTATTAATGCAATGTATAATCATATAATTTGTTGTGATTGGTGAGAGTTGACCCGTATAGATGTGTTTCCAGTATGTATAAAAATAGATTTTTAATTCGGACGACATTGATTACAATATATTATTATTTATTATTATCACACATTTACATTTCACGCTGATAAGGGATAATTATTTTTTTTTTTTATAAATATTATAATTTATTTTGCTTTTATTTACAAAAAAAAAAAAAGATTCATACAAATCTGAGGCCCCGTAACTTACATTTGGAGGCCCATCAGGCGGTGCCTTGCATGGCCTGCACCGGCAGTAGTTGCGACACTGGTCCCATGTTATGATGGACTTCGCAATTAAGTTTCTTAAAAAAATTGTTTTTTTCATGACTTACTTCTTTAGTATTTCATGAAATTGAGATTATTGTCACTTCCACGTTATCCGTCTGTCTAACATACAAAATACTGTCATTATTACCCATGGCTGTTTCAAAGTAGCCTCGTTCTCTTTTAGCGAATATTTTTTATTTTGTAAAGGACAATCTTTTAGTATTCAATTTTTACGAATTTTTCCTGCTACTGAATATCCACAATATTTTAAAAATAATGGAGGTTTTACCAAAAAATAAATTGTCCGTGTATGTACTCATAGAATAACCTAAGTTAATTTCCTTTTTTCTATCAGAATATTATCTTTAAGACCTAATAATGGACTTAAAGCTTTACTAAATAATTGTTCGTATACAGTGTCAGTTTTAGGCTTTTACCTTGATAAAGTACAAGTTTCTATCTTTTGTGTTCAGACGCCATACCTTATATTCAAATCTATTCGCTTTCCCAAGAATAAATTACTTGCCACTATGTTGCCCAAAATGTTTGACCATAATCTCACTACATCCAAATTCTACATTTTTTTTTAGCATTTCCATAACTGGGCGTATTTTCCGTGATTTTTATCTTTTTTAAAAGTGTATTTTAGTTACCTTGTGACGACTTTAACCTTTTCAGAAGTTCTATTATACACCCACTAGGTGACTAGAAGAACACCTGTGACATGTAACCTGTGAATTCACAGATTTTTATAAAAGATACTAGTGAATAAAAGTTTAGTGGCTGTTGAAAGAGATAAAAGAATGACATTGTTAAATATTAAATAAATAGAGAAGGTTTTTTTAAAAGGTAATTAAGTTAATATATTTTAATGTAAAAAATTGAGGGAGTGTGAAAAGCATTATGGCGATAATTTAAATACAATAGTATATGTGTGAACGACAATTACAGTGAAAGCCTCCTCAAGTACGACCGCCTATTGTGAATTATACCTATGCTCAAGCTACTTCCAACTCCAACACTAATATTATATTTCTTCCTTCTCCAGATATTAATATACTAATGCCGAGTTTCATAAATTAGTTCAAATCTTATAGATAAAAAATGATGTCTTTTTTTCACAAGTAACTCTATTCTAATTATTCAATTTAATGCCAATGGTCTTAAAAATCACGCTAATGAATTATAACTAGTTCTTTAGGAAAAGCCCATTGATGTTATGCTCGTCTCAGAAACTCATTTCACTAAATACTTCTACATTCCCATTGCTGGGTATAACCTTCTGAAAACAAATCATCTGAACAATACAGCCTACGGAGATGCTGCAATTTATAATAAGTCATCCTTGCTGTATCAACCACTTTCAAACTTTTGTCAACCCTAGTTATAGTCATGTGCCATATTACTACATCTTAATAACATACCAACTATAATAGCGGCAATCTATTCGCCTCCAAAATATAACATAAACACATAAAACTACGTTGATTATTTTAACACTATTTATCATAATTTTATTATAGGAGGCTATTATAATACTAAAAATATTAACTGGGGTTGTCGTGCAAACAACCCTAGAGGTATGGTATTTTACAATTTTATAAATCTGAAATGCTACAATATAATTGCTCCACCAGGACCAGCATATTAGCCTACCTACCAGCACAAAAAAAACTGATATACTAGATATTTTTGTTTCCGATATACTGTCTAACATAATATTCCTCAAGACTCTAAATCTCCTTGAACCCACATAGGATCACTCAGCAAAATACAAATAAGTGTAAATTTTATGATCTAGTTGACCAAAATATATATATGAAGATTAGTCTTAAAATCACATAAGAAATTGACGATGCAATAAATAAGTTAACAAACGTAATTCAATATGTGTGAAATAATTTCTTTTCAATTCCAGAACATATTCACTTTCTGATAGCTAACAAATGCAGAGCCTTAATTCTATATTAACGCTCTCGCTTTACTCGTAAACGCAACTTTAATAATCTGTCTAACTCTCTAAAAAAAATTCTAGCTAAACAACTAGCCTGCCAACTACCTCATTAGGTTGTCACCTAATAAATATTTTTGGGATGTCTCTAAAAAGTACCTAAAACACGTATACCAAGCATCCCCTTCATTAAACTAGATGACGGTTTCGCCTCCTCAAATGCTGATAAAGCTGAAATACTAAAATGCCATTTAGCTGAAACTTTCATTCCTTACACTGCGATACAAACTCCTCAAACTACTGAGTTAGTTAAGCAGTACCTATATATCATATAACTGTAATCCCTCTTTTCTCTCTTTATACCTACTAAATCTTTTACTGCAAATGGTATTAAATTAGCTTTACAACAGAAATACAACCTTAAGAAATCTCGGGCTATGATTTAATAACTGCGGAAGTCACCAGATGTCTCCAAAAAGAGCAATCGTTTTCCTAACATTTTTATTTAATGCTGCCCTAAGATTGGCATATTCCCCTTTACTTTGGAAATTTTCAATCATTCTATTCTCTAAACCTGAAAAGCCTTCCGATTTACTTTCTTCCTATCGACTTATAAGCCTCATGTTCTTTTTCGCTGAAATATTCGAAAGACTTATTTTATAAAGAATCCTTGTATCTACTCTTGAAATGTGCTACCTAACACTCAATTTGGTTTTCGTGCCTCTTACTCTATAACACACCAGCTACATAGGTTAGTTGAAGCTATATTTTTTTCACTGGAAAAAAAATACTGTTTCTATGTGTTCCTCAACGTTTCTCAGGCGTTTGTTCATGTCTGGCACGATAAGCTGCTTTATAAATTAAAACTTTTTCTTTCACCAACATACTACTTGCTGATTAAATTATACCTAACCGACAATCACTTTTAAGTCAAGTTTAATGCTTCTTTTTCAGACATAGAAAACATTAATTCAGGGGTACTTCAAGATGGCATATTGTCATCAATTTTATATAATATATATGCTGCTGATCAATATACCTCTCTAAATATAACTGTAGCCGAGTTTACAGATTATAAGACAATTATAGCAATACACGAAGACCTAATTACTGCTTCTTTAAATTTTCAACATCACCTTAACTTAATGCCACACTGGTACGATAAATGGAGAGTTAAAGTAAATCATTCAAAATCACTACACACTACCTTTACTTTTCATCTTAACCCCCTGTCTTAAAATTTTCTTTGCTGATATATCTATCCTTTCATCTCAATCGGTTAAGTACCTAACTTTTGATTGCTAACCATTGATCGGGGCCTCAACTAGGCGTTACATGCAAGGGAAAAAACTTGCTCTAAACGTGCGTCTCCGGTTACTTAAAAAATTATTAACTAATGAATATACTAAATTAAATATAAAATTGCTCATTTATAAATTCTTAATTAATCCTATATGTGTATGGCTTTCAACTTTGGGGCAATGCCAAAAACTCCAACCTTAGCAAAATACAAACCATTTAAAACAAAATCCTACACTCCATCACTAATGTTACACCTTATATTTCTAATTTCACTCTTCACTCTGACTTAAAAATTAAAACTACCCATGAAGAAGCTAAAATATGTTATAAATATTTTTTCGACAAACTGCCTTCTCATCTTAATCGGGTTAGCCACTCACACGGTTCCTAGAAACTCACCACGGCGTCTAAAAAGAAATTGGTGCAGAGATTTTCTTAAGAATTAACAAATATATATATATATATAAATTTATTACAGCAAAGAATTATGATATCTGGGTGGATTTTTCCTTCGCCTTATTCATGTTTTAAATTGCTGTAGCACATATTCTTATTATGCCTCAAAGTATAGATAGTATATTTTCTAATTAAAAATAGAAAAATTAAGCAAAATTACTGGTTATGTAAATCCAAGATAATTTGAAATATATTCAATTTACATACAAGATTAATATAGATTAAATCCTATCGGTTGACATAAAGCTTATTGAAGAATATGGTTTAATGCAAAACAGACAGGATTCCAACATCATTGTTGACCGAATATGATCCGAATTGTAAATGAACTGGCATGCAGTTAAGTCCCAAATAAATTAAAACTTATTAAGGTATGCTTATACTTCTTTGGGTATACTGACAAAATATTGCAAAACTAATATATTGTAAAAAAATATTATTGCCAATAAATTATTGCATGGGAAAAATAACACCAGTATTTCGCATCTATGGATATATTTGCATCTTATCCACGTGTTACTTAACTGCTTCAAAAGAGAATAATTAGGTAACCGATTTTCAACAGTGTTGCAGTCCTGTACATCTCCCACTAACGTACTAGTGTTAGCATGATCATATTCTATTCATCGCAGTAATTCCATCATTATTGATGCTTAAAAAGTGATAAGTCTCCCTTGAGACAGAGTATATATTTAACTGTCTAACGATCACAGCAGCAATGCATTTTTTATGAAACTGAATTCCTAAAATTGTATTATATAGGTTTTCTTGCCACTTCAAACCTAATAGCACTTTATCTGAAATAAGAGAAATGTATTTTCATAACTAATAGAAAATAATTATTGAAAATAAATTAAAAAATTTTAAATATAGTAAGGAATGCCTAGCTTAAAATTAGTCTAAATATTTTACTCGCATTGATATCATTCAAAATTAGTGTTGGTACCTAGTAACCTTAAGTTTATTTATTTTATATTTTATAAATACATTTTTCGTGGTTTATATTTATTTTAAATCATATATTAAGTAAATAATTTACCTTGAAAGTTAAGTGAATTTTTTAAGTACCGTCATCAATATATATTTATCACATAAAATGTCTCAAGTAAAAGAATGTATTCAAAAAGCATACGAAGTAACAAATACAATTATATTTTAACTAATTACGTGTTAAAAGGTGACATAATTATTATTTATTTGGTATTTCAACAACAATCAAACATATTTTATAGTGTTCAAAAGTACGTGATACTGTCGTTCCGAAAAGCTGTTTGTGCAAACCGTCAAAGCATAATTGTAGATGTAAAAGTATCACAGCTTGCCAAGCATTAAAGGTATAGAAATATTTTAAACAACGATTCAAATTTTTCAAGATTTATGCTTTATTTATCTCTGGTTAAGTTTTCGTTGTGAAACAATGTTTATGTTATATAGCTCGTATTAAATATATACAGGTATAATATATATAGACGTTGAATATTCTCGTTTTATTAATTCTGTTGACATTGAAGTGGAAATTTCTGTAATAAGATTTATAATTTTCTATGTTTTATTTGTTCAAAAAATCTTATTATTATCTGATGGAATCCCGAATTTTTGTTTAGTACATCATCTATTTTTTTTGTAGCACTACAATTAATAATTTTTGGAATTTTGTAAGTGACAATTGAGAATAACGAACTATACAGTGTTACAACGAAAACTAAACTGTAATTCTGAGTGGATAATTTCCAGAGCAAGAGCATATTTTTGTATTTATTGTCGTTTCAAGATAACCTATACCTATATGTCTATGTACATATCTAAATTACATATCGATAAACATACCCATAAATCAAACATAACGAGATAAAATCAATTGAGCCAACCATTATCTCGGAAAACAAATTATTTAATATAAAAATAAAATTTAACATTTCAAATACGTTTATTTACTACATATTTTGTAAAAATGTACCAAAAGTGCCCAAAAAAGCAAAATAAAATATCGTTCATAGTAGTATAGTAGTATAAATGGAAATTGTAGTTAACATAGCTTCGTTTTAGAGCAATAGAAAAAAAAGCAAATGCCTTCAAAATCCATACTCTATTAATTATAATTAGTTATTGAGTGCATATATATGAAAATTATAAAATATATGTATTGTACAGAATATTTTATGTTCATAATTTATATATAGTTTATACACTATCATTTGATGCGCTGTCGTAGAATCTTATATGATCTAAAAATAAATTTGAAAACAAATTTGAAAACCCGTCAACGGCGGGGACTAAAACATTTACGATTATTTCAAATAAGAGATTAGATTGGAAACATTAGTAAACTTGTATCAATTCAAGATCCATTCAACTTCATTACTCCAGTTAAATTTACTTCTATCAAAGAAGAAAATCTTATAGAATTATCTTGCGACAATAGTTCAAAAACGAAATTTGGTAGTATGGAATGAATTGATCAGATTTTGGATTTCAATAAAAGATAAATATCCCCTTCATTCAATGAATTTTAATTCCGTTTTCAACTTCTTATCTGTGTGAAGCTGGATTTTCGGCAGTCCCTGTGATATAAAGTAAGTATTAGACAGAAATCAATGTGGAAAAAGATACGAGGGTAGCTGAGTCCAGTTTGATTCCAAGATTTGAAAGGTTTAGGTTGTGCAGTGATATGCAATCTTACCCATCCCATGTATTTAATATATACAAAAAAAAAAAATGTATAGTTATAATTAAATAAATATTTTAATATTATCCATTACAATTTTTGCTGTTGTTTACTTATTTCTTATAATTAGCCATGCTATTACTCGAAAAAGGTACCCTAAGAAAAACTTAATTTATAAAGTTCACAGCGAGCCAAAAACGTTTGGGAACCGCTTGTTAAAGTCTACAGTAATGGCTATTTGCTGGAAATTTAAATTTTCTTTTTAATTATATTATTTTAAAATATAATTATTTGTAGGTACATCATAATATAATAATTATATTGTATGGTGTTAAATATAGGTATTTTGGTATATTGTACAGTTTTTTTTTTCTAGAATGAATATAAATACGTGCAACCATGTCGACCGGATCTGTGTATACCAGCCTCGGTAAGTAATTAAACCCCGTATCCATCCGTACACACACATACACAATTTCTGTGAAAACCATGGTGACATTGATCATACAATATTATATTCAATTCGTACCTTCAACATCCAGTTCAGTGGTGAATATTTAATAGTATCTATAAAAAAGGTTAGAAAATTTATCCAAATAGATAACCGGTTTTCATATTTTTCCATAAACTAAGAATTTATCAAATTTGACTTATTTTCAAAAATTATAAATAATAATTTAAAATTCCATTAATATTATCAATGTTTATAAAATTGTTATAATACTAAATAAAGATAAAAATAATATTTTTATAATACTTGTTAAAAATAGTCAAAATATATAGAGAAACATATTCCAGGATCATATTATTAGTTCACACAAACACGCACACACATTCATATATATGCTAATATTATAAATGTGAAGTACAAATAAAAATAAGATACGTAAAGTAAAAAAAAGCTGCTTGACACAATTGCATTTTGTACTTAAGAAAATTTCAAACACTATAGCAGCGATATGTCAAACAACTGTTAATTACCTACTGTTTATAGCAAACACACCTGAGCGATGAACGGTTCGCTGACGATTCTATCTATAGTCGTTCGTTCTACCAACACGATGTCTGTCGTGCCAAGCCCGTTATACACGCTGACCACATAGTAATGGCCGGTGAATTTCAGAACGAAACAGTGCATAAGGTTTGTAAACCCTTTCGCAAAAATTATAGATTTTATTATACTATTACCTAACTATAAAAGTGCTGCATTTATAGTATCTATTTTTTATTTAAAAATAATATCTTTTCAAGCTCAGTGACTTAGATTATTTATTGCTAATTGCGTTGTTTAACTACCATAGTTGAGTTATCCTGTACAATGTGCACCGGTAGTGCAAAAAATCATGCCCAAGGACCATTGTTTGACAGGTACGGGACCAATGAGGCTGATAACTACTCAACAACATGATTATTACGGGCGGTGCGATGTCGGGCGCCGGAAGAATATTATACCGCTAAGCAACCTTATTCGGTCCGAATGTCCAATGGCGGGGTTGACCACGACTAACTGTTCATACCAGCCGGTGTGCATTGGGCCGATGGAGAATTACAAACCACACGCCTGGTATGCGCTACAGTGGCACCGGTAGAGTTCGGATTCAGGCGTGAGTGTATGCGGGCGAGACACCATTCACCCAAAAATAATATTTCTCTTTTCACTCAAATTTCTACAATGAACATTTTATAAAGCTTTTATATTTATTTGTGTGTAGTAGTTTTATATAATTATTTAGTATTGTTTAAATACGTTTACCTATACATAATAAACATGGAGTTTAATATATATTATAATTATTATACACAATATGACTAAATCGTTAGATAGGTATCGAAAATAGTAAAATAGTTGTTGAGTAGTAATACAATGTAGCATGTTAAATTATAAACTGTAGGTCCACTGTTATATTCATTAAAAAACTATAATGTTCTTATTCCAGGAGTTCAGCCTATATAAACTGCATCATTTTTTAAACTAATATATATAAATATATGATTATGAAGGCTGTGCTTACTTAGATTTAGGGTGAGTAGGGAAAATGATTAATTTAAATTTGGACAAAAAATGATATATTAAAACTGTTAGAGAGCTTGCATTTAAAATATTATTTCTCATAACTAATACCTTAATTTTTTTAATTAATATCTCGAGAAAAAGAAAATCTTTTACTTACTCCTCTCTAACCACCCTTGAATCTTAGCTCGGTGGCTACAAAAATTTGTTACCTCCAATTTTTATTTTTAACATAATATAACGTATACAATATTGCATATTATATAGTTATACCGTTCCTGTGGAAGGCATGGATATGAATACCGTACAAAGATGCAGTTACAAACTAGTCGAACCAAAGGAAAAACTCCCAACTCCATGGGCAGAAAAACTGGAATATTGTAAGCCAGAGGATGCAGTAGAATGCTGCACGGTGTACAACTATAGGTAATTTTTTTTCTCAAAAATCTAAAAGCAGTAAATATAAAAACTAAATACTAATTTCAACGCTATAAAACCTTCAACATTATGATCGTATTAACTGGCCCTTCTATTTGGTTGGAAACTTCTTATCAAATTCTTCTACTTCTCATACAATTCTTTGAAATTATTTTTTTTTCACAAACACAGCTACAAAGAACCGGGCGCGTACATGTTAGACGATGGTTGTGGTAACACTCTTGATATTGTCACAGAAAGTAATTTAGGTAAGCACATATTGTAATACCTACTAACCATACATTGTGTATAATACCATACTTTTTTTTTGACAGAAAACTGTTGTCCGCCTACCTGTCTGGCTGATAATGTGGATAATAAATTTAAATCGAAATTTATTAAAGCTCATCAATTTGATGATTGACCATTGCAAAAATGAGAGTATTTATAGTATAAATAAAAGTCTGTACGTGAGATTCTTTAACTTGGAAAATAAATCTTCTAATAAATTGTTGACAAATTTTATGGCAAGTTAGCTCAAAAATATTTTTCTATTTTTATTTAATTGTTGTAGTTGGTGTTCATGTTAAATTTATGATAGGGACATAATTAAATATTATATATATTTAGGCAATATTTAATTGTTGATGTAAATTTAATACATAAACTATTGAAAACAAAATATTAATAGAATTAGTAAAAAAATTAATGTTCATGTTGACAGATTTTATATGAGGCAAATAATATTTTAGGATAATATGTGGATATGGATGATAAAATTATCAATATAAAATATATCAATTAAAAAAAATGTTCCTAAATGTATTATTAAATAAGGTATGAACAAATTTTGAAATTAATAACGATTTTTGTTATTGAAATATTTTTAAAATCATAGTTCATTATTTTTCCAGAATTATAATAGCAATTATTTTTTGTAAAAAAAATTAATAATTAATTCAGTTGAAATATGGACTAAAAAGTACAAAAAATTCATTTTTATTAACATTACTAATTGTATGATAGAATTATACATAAATCAATATTTATGATCGTATAATATATGATAAAGCATTTCCATAATCATACACACTAACTATATCAGCATTAATCCTCAAACCGATAGAATAAGCCTTGTTTTTTCCAATTTTTTCGTAAAATCAAAAGTGGCATAATAATAAATATAAACTATAAAGCCTCATCCATAAAAAATATATTATATTGTATATTAAATTAAAAAATAATGATAATAGAAAATAAACATAAAAAATATATATGTATTTTTTTTAAATAAAAAAAACATTTAATGTCAACCAAAATTATTTTCAAAATAATCAAATAGGTCATATTTAGTATAAGTTAGGAAAAAGGCTAAAGTGATTCTATCATACTATTCAAGCTGGTTGATGGTTCCCATTTCTGGGCTGGATTCTCAACTACTGTTTCATCAGCCTCGATTGATATTGGTGATGTCGAAGGAACGAGATTTTGTGTAGTGATTCTAATGTTCGAGGTTAGTTCCGGGTACTTGGCTAGTCGATGTAGCTCGCTTACTGAAAGTTACATGGCATTCCTTCTCTCATTGAATTTCAGGACTTTCCTGGCCTCCATCACAACTGCCACTATCATTGGGAGCTGTGTCTCTAACGTATCTGACGCCGTTCTTTAACCACATGAACCATTGTTGTCTCTAGACGTTAAAGGGAGCATCCATCTGCTGTTATTATCAGGACCATGTTTTTAAGTCCGCTGTTCTCGTTAATTTTCTGATTGTAAGTTTTATATAAAACGAAGAGTGTTCAATTAAAAACTTACGATGTAAAGAGCTGTCGACAATCATCTTCAAAATATAAAATTGTTGAATTGAGAATTTTTTTAAACAAACATTTTGAATGTGGGCATTACTTACATCAGTATCGACGTCTACCGTGGTCATACCTTCTGTAAGGTTAGCTACGAAGGGGTCTTTGGCGTCAACCAGTTGCTGCAGCTGCTGTTGTAACTGCTGTTGTAGCAGTCATAATTCTTGTAGCTTTAGTTGCAGTTGTTGCAACATCTATATATGCTGCTGCTGCTCAAACTGATGCTGTTGTGGTGGTGGTATCTGTTGCTGTTGTTGTAGTAGTTGATTGTATTTCAATCTATAACACAGCATACCAGGGTTGGAGATTAAAAATACAAACATAAGACAGATTATTATAATTAAAATAATGATAGACAGCGTCATACAAAACGATACAAACACAACGACAATTACGGGCCGCGTGTCCCTTGCGCTTGCATTTGTAATAACCTATAAACATTCATAGTATATCTTAGGATTTTTTTCTAATACAAACATATACTTATACTTATTTGTAGGGCTGTGAATTTAATATTGTATAATACCTTATTATACTAGCTTACAACACACACACAAAATAAAAATATTTTCATTAAATTATGATTGAATATTAAATTATTGCTTTTATTACAATTATTGTACATGGTTTGGTCAAAAAGAATACTACGTAAGGAGATAATATAATATTTTGAGTGGTCCGGGCTCGGACTATCTACTATCTTATACATGTAAATGTTGCTCACTACACCCACATAGCAACTGTATTTTTGATGTTTGCTTTTCATGTAAATGTTTATTTTTTAGAAATATAAGAAATATCTTTTTGTTTTTTTTTTTTTTTTTTTAATTGCATGCTGATTGTAAAATATGATAAGTTACTGCTTTGGCTACAAAGACGTATGTAATAAAAAGTATCTTATTAAGATTTTAAAATTTAAAATATATGTTTTAAAAACATAAAAAAAAAAATCATGGTTCTACTGATGTCTTCAGTGAATAAAATCATATAACGTACATACAAACAAACTTAAAAATATACTTTAAAGGTAAGAACATTATTCTGAAAAGCGATAAACTGCTACACACACAACATAGGGGATACAGCGGCGAGTCGATTGACCCGGTCAATTATCTTCCTATGCAAAAATGTATAACGCAAAAAACTTTTAATTCACGAAAATAGTCAAAAAATATCGGAAACATTTATAAAAAATTAAGAATTGTACAAATGCTTAAAAAAAAAATTGACAATATTAATTAGTTTGGTGCCCACTAACACTCGCTTTGATTGCAAAATAAATATGTTTCACAATCACACAAAAGTAAAGCATTCTACTTTAAACTCACAATCCTACTTATAGATAATCATATGTTAAACAGTTGACCGTGAATGAACATCGTCGATGGCAGAAGTAAACCGACTCGGTCGAACGTTTGACCTTGTGGCTTGTTGATGGTCATTGCAACCCATAATCGTACCGAGAACTGAACCCAGATCATTTGGATAGGCAGGAGTCCTCCTCACCGGAAGTCAATCGTGTTGGAGGTAAAACGATGTCGTCATCACCGTCACCGAATAACATCCTAGCCTTGAAGTTGTGTCGCTGCAGTTTGGTGACCACAAACCTGATGCCAATGCACAGTCGTCTCTCCTCAAATCTATGTCCCGAAGAAACATGACGATTGAACTGATCTTTAGCGTCAACGCGAACGGTGGCAGTCTGTTCGATTGCAGAGAGTTGAGAAACTCAGTCGGGTAATTTTCCGCTACGACGATGTCGTCGAACACTACTGTGTCTATAGCGTTGTACATTCTTTTGGCACCTTCAACGCGTTGGATCACTGGACGGTTGATTTGATAACATTGCTCGTTGCGGGGACACAGAATGATTCTTTCAGCTAATTCATCGACGTTGGCCAAACAACGTCACATACGAGTCCTGGAGTGATTTTGACTATGTTCGGAACACTGTCGACCGAAAGCAGTTGACTATTACCGAGCTGAAGTAGTCAAGTCACGTAGTAAGTGTCATTGCCGGCATTTCGTGTCAGTTCAAACTGTTCAAACTCTCTTCACAATGAGTTGTGTTTCACCGATATTTTTTTATTTTATATTTCCAATGTTTTTCCCGTAATTTTACATGTACAAGATGTACTGCCAGCTAAATAGAAATTTTACTTTCACATACGCACCCCGTGGGTCTTATACATGATAATGTGCTGCTCGCACATCGGACGCAGTCGGATTGCTTATTCAGGTTGCTAATACGCACTTATTCTAGTTCTTTCTCTTCCGCAATCCATTGCAGGTGGATTGCCTACCTGAGATACACACCATATATTGTCTGCAAACCAACGCAGTCAGATTGCATTCATGAGTGATTAAGTTATACTTATTATTACCCATTTATTAGTCCGTAATTCTCCGCAAGTGGATAACCTACGTGATATGTTACATACATAAGTCTGCGGTCCGACACAATCTACGTAGCTGTTAAGTTTCACTTTAGATGACTGACTCACTAGACACTCAAATACAGACCTTGAATTTGTGATTTTTCACAAACGAAAAAGAACTGGACATACAACGAGGTAGAGCACTTAATTCGCTGAATGCGGATTGCTCATAAGGCGATCGATATACGACAGTAATTAGTGATTTGTTAGATACTCCGATACAGCATTGATTTGATATTTTTTTACACACGATAAAGAATCGGACATGCGACAGGGGCCATATAGGTATCAAATGACATGTCATGTCGGACGCTCAATTTCTGCATTTAAAAATATTCCCGTAAAGAGCCTGCAAACCCGTTCAAATTACCGCGCCTTTTTAGAAATCTACACGTTCACACCGTATCACAGACCCAAATATCCGCTCCTTATCACTTATCCTTATTATTAATCCTTATCAACTTTTTGACTTTTGACCGAATTAAACTTACGACTACAACAGGAACATCTTTTATAATTTCAACGACTAAACCTCCGACACCGGTACACACCGATAGCAAGATTAACAGGCCACTAGTATTTACTAATAATTATAGTTTAGACATTAGCGTCTAAATTCCCATTTGTTATCTTTATAGATAATATAATGGTTTTAAATTGGATATTTTTTGTGTGTTTAGCAACACTTTATGGAGAAGAAAATATTCTGCAATTTTCAATTTTGAAAGTTATTTCTGGTAGTGAATTTTTCTAAGTAATCAAAAAAATCGAAAGGATAGAATAAAGTAAAAATTTAGCCAAATTTTAATAATTTGGTTTAGGGAAAGACTGCCATTCAACTTCCTAAGTAATTCAATCCGTCTCCAATAGTAGGCGCTTAAGCGACCAAATGGGGAACCCAGGAACAGACCGAATTATATTATTCACAACAGTAATTATAATAAAAATAATGCATAGCTGTTATAATAAATTTAATTTAAAATATTGATCCCGGACAATGAACATGAAATTATTAAAAGGCACGATAGTTAATGCGATTCCGTTGCTCAGCGCACAGTTCGTTATCGATGCGTAACGTATTTCGTTTGTAGGTCAGCTGCACTTCGATACGGGCGGATGACTGTTTGAGTCGTCGCTGGCACACGATCGTATCGACTATCATTTTTTGGAGACTACGCACATTGTGCTCTAATTCAGCCATTTCTTCGTTCAGTTTCACTTCCAGCTCATCCCTGCACAGTTCAATACCTTCCCTGTGTGTACGGTTCAACAGACGTGTATGCACTAGCGCTATATATGCCTCTTTTTCGTCCACGGCGTCTTTAAGTTTTTTGATCGTTCCTTGTACTTCTTCTGCATTCTTGATAGTCTATGAATTGAATCGCATTTATATGAAATATATTAGTTGCTGAATACCCATTAATACAATTTATGGAGATAAAATATCAGAACTGTGTATTTGTTTATTTCACTGGCTACATTTATTTTCTTAATCAACCAATTTTGTGATATCAGAGAAAAAACTTTTTTTTTTTAGCAAAGTTAGTAGTATTATTAAGTATTTAAGTATATTTAATAATTCTACTTTAGCGGTCAATAAACTTTTAAAATTGTTGTTTTGCATATATATTTTTATTTTCTGAAAGCGATGGTTAAGTCAGAATTTGGTGGTCAGATTTAGTTTTAAATTTATAGGTGAAGTTTAAAATGAAAATTTAAATAAGCCGTTTTGCTATTTTTGGAATTGTTATACCATGGCGCAAAACGAAAAACTGCCTAATAAAAATGGAGAACTTGTAATTTAGGGTTAGAACATTACAAAATTTATCAAATCTTTTAAAATTTTGTTATGAGTTTTGCATATTAAATTGAGGAATATTTTCAATTTAGACCGTCTGAAAGTGTGTAACGTGAGTGTACTTTAAAAAATAAGATAGCTAAATTCGACAATGACCGCTAAACTCTGACTACACCAACGTATTTATATTTAAATTTAAAATAAAATAAACTGACAGTACATTGTTATTAACATTTTACACATACTTCGTCTCTTTGTTTGCTCAATTTTTCAATCACTGCTAAATATTCCTGCACCCGTGATTTAAATGCTTGTTCAACTTCGTCTGATTGGCTTATCAAGTCATTGATAATTTTACTTAAACACTTGTCAAAATATGCACGAATAGGTCGCCCATCTATTAGCACTTTACTAGCCGCAAATATAATGTCCGTAGTGAATTGATCCCATTTCGTGAACGAAATTTCTCTGTATAGAGATAACTTAAGTAATTAATAGTATAGTTAAGTAACAGTAGGCTACCAATAATTCGATAGGGATGAATAGTGTTTGTAGAAATTCAGTTTATTAGGTACTTACAAAATTAATCTATACTTAAAAATTCCAATTTAAATTATTAATTCGCACTGAGAATAAAAAAAATGGTATTGATTTTCATTCATTAAATGGTAGTAAAAGTGATATGTACAGGGTGTTTCATTTAATTTAAGCCACACATTAAATCGACAAGTATTGAATTTTTCAAGACTATTTTTTTTAAGTCATTTCAAAACAACATTCTTTTTGAAAAAATTATTTTTTATTTTTTTATACTTATAATTATTTAAGTTTTTATTTTTTTGAATGACAAGATATAGTTTTGATTTCATATTCCAAAGCAGAATATTTTTCCAATTAATTTGATACATAAAAATAAAATTTTAGATGAGTAGTTTATGAGTTATGAGTGTTTAACATATTGATGAATGGAGTGGAGTGGTACACGTTTACATCGCAAAATGTTTGTCCATTACTCTACTTATCCAAACTTAAAATATTTATAACTTATAAATTACATGTCCTAAATTATACTTTTACGTATCACAATACTAAAAAAAATATTCTGATTTGGAGTATGTAATCAAAACTGTATGTTGTCATTCAAAAAAGTAAAAAAAATAAAAAAATTAAAAATAATAAAAATATGAAAAATAAAATGTTGTCTTGTAACAACTTGAAACCATGTAAAATAAATTTGAATAATTTAATACATTTTGATATAATAAGAGTTGTGTGATAAAAGATTCACTGCATATATTATTAGTCAAAAAAAAAAAAAAAATAAGTAGTTGTAGCATTTCAAGGCTCCAATATCAGTGTTGACGGTCGCGGTGGATAATACTCACGCCGGTTTGATTACGTTTTTGTCAGTCAAAATCGACAACTCTGTGCTATTCTCGTCGAGCTTTTCGTTGTACTCTTCAATTTTTAGCGTTTTTTCTTTAAAATGTAAATCCTCAGCTAAGTTGTAAACAAATTCCCTTAGTTTTCTAATTTGCACCTTTACTTTTTCTACCAAATCTTCGAGTTGATTATTTACGACTTTGATCAGTTCACGTTCTCGTAACAGTTCTCTCTCAACGTCGTCGAACACTAAGTCTATACCCTGCCGACAATTTCTAAAAAAAGACTATGGGTAAAATTATACTTAGCGTGAACTATGTAACTATAAATTGCATCATTTTATCCATTTCACCTAAGCTTAAGGCACTCAGCAATGGCATCGAGCGCATCACCGACTAGTTGTTTCTTGACGTTTTCGATGCGGGTCTGATAACCTAAGAGCAACCGAATCTCTTCATCTACACCATATTTGTGTTTTTCTAATTCTCTGCACTTGTACTCTATATCTTTGACTTTCACCTTAGATTGATGGTCAACCTCTAGCTTATTTTTCACCACAGCATCTTTAACTTGATCGACTAATCGATCAGCTTCAAGTGTCAACCTTTGAGACAACTCTTGTTGTTCTTCGGATGCCATAATTTCCAGTTCACTATTATGCCGCCATTCTGCAGGTGTATGGTAAAAACTTTTAACTTTGGGATCATTTTTACAGTTCATATTTATTATAAAAATCAAACATACGTTATTAAAAATAAAGTTAAATTTATATCACTTTATATAACTTGTAAAAAAAACACTTTTGTGAATAAACTGTATAAAGTCCTCTATACAAGTTACTATAGTTATAACGATTGGTATATTAATATTAGAAATATAGAAATAAAAAATATATAAATAAATATTTACCAACATAATAAATAAAAATACAAAGATATTTAACTTTTTATACTAATTTTATGAAATTGATGTCATTATAGCATAAAATAATTATTTTAGAGGAAACCAAACCCGCGTGTGACTAATGACAAATGTACAACATTGTAAATTATATTCACAATAATTAATTTTTCTCTGTTATTTTTTTAAATCACGATCTCAAAAGTCATGACCACAGTAAATAATTCTGTGCTTGATTTTATTTTTGTAAAGTTTTTGTTATTTGTGTACCGAAATTTATAATTTTAGTAAGTTCACGTTTATTGCGGTTCTTGTTATATCTGGATGTCGTTTTCATTCATAGATAATAAAAAAAAATTTAATCATTTTTATTTTACCCCATGTTTTTCTCCGAGATTCTGTCCATCTGTATACCAAAATTTATAAAAATTGGCTCAGCGGTTTAGGAATACATAAAGGATATACAGACAAACATTCAATTTTATATATAGAGATTATAAACAGTGTTATAATATGCGTAAGTGTTCCTAATAACCCTGCCGACATTGTCCGATATTATTTTGTAATTTTTTTTTGTAGTTATTAACACGACCGTGTCCGAGAATATCATAATAATAATAATAATAATAAAGTTGATTACAAAACCATTGACCTTCTAACGTCGTATGCACGTACATACTGTCTAGGCAAAGTAAAATATACATATAATTATATTTTATTCCTCAGCAGACAGCGGCCATATTCATGTAAAAAAAAAGAATGTATTTCATGTTATTATTGATATGTTCGTACATGTTATAAATTTGAATTTCCCGCCATAGCGGCTATAATATGTTGAATGTATATTCGTATTATGTGTTCGCGGTGGTTACCATGATTACTGGTGTTATGTAAGGTGGGTTTTCACTACATACGTGTACGTGCATAAGATACTTTTCTATGATTGGTTGGTATACATGGTAAGCTTTTGATATACCAGAGAATATATACGTTCTTATCACACGTATCACAACGATACCATGAAGTTGAATCTAGTTCAATTATTTTCATTTGAAGGGTCTATTTTGAAGGCTAGAACACGATTGAGCATGATTGACCTTTTTCACAACACAATTGAGCACGGTTACGATCAAACAATAGGAACCAAAAAAACCTCTCAAAACAACATAAGTGGGCATGAAAATAGGCGCGACGATGCCACTTGGTACCGTAGAATATTATTATTAAAAAATAAAATACATTTGAACATACATTTTTATAAATAAAAATCTTTTTTTGATTTTTAATCATACATTATTATATTATTACATATTCAGACAGCGTTTGCTGGATCAGTTAATTTAGTATATTATATTACAATTACAATTTGTTCCCCTAAAATACAATATATAAAAATACATTATATATATATATATATATATATATATATATATATATTTATAAATAATTAATAAAAAATGATTGAAAAGCTAAACTCATATACATATAAAAAATTTTAATTTCTTTTCCTAAATACTTATTTCCAACTTTTAATAAGTATTTAAGTAAGTAGATTGTCAATTTTTTTAGATTTAAAATACTCCTTATAAGCCTTTATAGTGAAGTTAATTTTTTGGTTTTCAATAACACTAAATTTTTTATTATTATTACTTGTTATAGATTGAATTTCCATAATTGTTTCAACCTGAGTTTCTTGTAACACTATAATAACCAAGTGTATATGTGAATGTGCATTGTAAAATTGGGAATTGTATATTCTATGGAAACTCTCAGCTGCATTAGTGGTTTTAAAAAATAATAATTGGAGAATTAAAAATGTATGTCTATAATAAAATAATTCATAGATTCCGTATAGATATCTCGGATTAAACTTCGTTCCTCAACCTATATATTTAGGGGAAATTGAGATCCGTCATCAAAGTAATTATTAAAAATATAATCAGAAAATTCTGTGCAAGCAAAATCATCTGGACATACACTGATAAATTCGATAAATGCATCAGATACTTCATGGCTCGGAAGAAAATTTAATCAAAAAAACATTTTTAGCCAGTTTCCAAGATCATCGTTTTTTTTTTTTTTTATGCCAATCTGAGCACAGAGTCACTGTTTATCTGTAATGATAATAAATTAATTTCGTTTAATAATATTTCATAAGTTTTTATTTTGTATTTACTTTTCTCCACCACGATTGCCCTAAATGAAATCTGCATAATATCAATTGTACATCTTCGAAAACTTCAGAAGAAGCTCGGTGAGCTGATTTTTCGAAGTCAACATGTATTTTTTGTTATATAAACTCAGTTTCATTGCATTTCATAGATAATTCTTTAAGAAATAACCAAATTATTTAATACATATCTTTCGGTTTTTCAAACAAAAAATAAAAAATAAACTAAAGGCAAATAATATCCATTTTTAAATCCGTGTATTGTATATAACTGTGTAAAATGTTTAGGAGCGTAACTGAATGTACTATCGGCAAACAAATCCTTGCATTTTGTTGTTATAAATTTTAGGTTGTCGGCACTAGTAATACATACGAAACTATCATCTTCAGGAATATCTATAAATTGCTTTCCATTAAACATAAAATCAGTTTGAGTTTTTATTGAATGTAACTACAAAAACATGTCTTCTCGTGATTTAGGCATTTCAGTATTATGAAGGAGTTCATGTCTAATTAATTTAAAAGGTTGAATTGATATCGATTCTTCAGTCCGTCGTTTGCAATTCTCATGCAATACTTGCTCTTAAATTTTATTTAATGAATTTCCGTCATAATGATGTTGTCCATTTGATTGCTGTACGATATTTTTCAATGGTCCAGAATAGATTGTTGCTGTACAATCATTTTTTGTACATCGTCATTTCAACAATTCATCTTTGTTTCTCGAACTAATAAATCTATATTTAAATGCTCCAACATTTGTCAACTCTTTACCTCTCTCAGATAAAATAATTTTTATTTTATTATTTTTTATAATTTTCAAAATATACACAAGAAATAAAAGAACATACTGACTATGACCAAGTTTTATTAACTACGTAGGTACAATGACGATTAATCACAAGTTAGCGCGATCGTTGTAAATAAAATTCTGGTTTCCTATCTATCACAGTTATTTTCAACTTCGATGGATATTCATTGCGGATTTATATGCATTAAAAACTAACCAAATATACGCTAAAAATCTTAAATGTGGATAAATATATGCACTAAAATGTTAAAATATACATGTAAAATAAAAAATATGAAAAAAAAAGAAATTAGCAAAAAAAAAATTTATTTTTTGAACAATAATGAAATAATATTAATATTCAATCATAGTCGTAACTGATATTTTCTTATCTTAATTGATCTAAGCCCTTAAGCAATATTTGGAAAAACCATTTATTCCTACAAATTACACCTATTAATTTATTATGATGTTAATCGAAACTATAAAAATATAATATATGCACTAAACCATAAATCATACGATCGACCAAAATAACTATGCTAATGCATACAAATCTGCGCTTTACCTTTTAGTAATCTACACAACATACGTTGGTACTAGTGAAAATCTGACAACGTTGTACACAATATTTATTTTTTTTTATCGTCATTATCGGGTCGTCAAAAGGGTCGGCCGATAACGATCGTGCTCAATCGGGTATCATCGACTTCGGATGATAGTAGCAATCGCAAATTTAAAAATCTCATTTATATTATATAGATTATATTAAATAATTCTTTAAAATTCTATGAGTGCCGCGAGTTCTAAAAGTTCATCAAAGTTTATTTATACCATGAAGCCGGGCTAACTTATGGTAAGTTAACTCATTAATGTCACCTATTTAATCTGGATAATAACTATATAATTTATGTATGATTTTAGGGAATGTTGTGCAATGCTTGCAAATTATTGAAATCAATGATAAAAATCATATTTGCTCATTTGGTATTTTATAAAAATGTATTTTTGTTGTACTTAGACCTAATAAGATGTATTAATTCGGAGCGAATTAGTGATTTATGAAATTTTAAAGTAAGACTATTATCTAGGGCATTTATAGGCTGCTTTCAACAATTTAATTTTAAAGCGAGAAAACTGTTTTAATAAACAACCATTCAACCATTTTAATACAATTATTATAGATTTTTTAAATTTTCAAAACTCACATTAAGACTTAAATTTTAAAAAAAAGTTCTTGGTCTTCCTGAAAAATTACGTTACCTTTAAAATATATAATTGCTAGTTCAATAGTTAATATAATATATAGTG
Source organism: Pentalonia nigronervosa (assembly GCA_014851325.1). Taxonomy (NCBI): domain Eukaryota; kingdom Metazoa; phylum Arthropoda; class Insecta; order Hemiptera; family Aphididae; genus Pentalonia; species Pentalonia nigronervosa. Next base: position 229,217 of record JACXSJ010000479.1, on the reverse strand, counting down.
CAGGTCTACGCTCATGTGTCAACGTCGTTCAGTGATACCTATTGGCTTTTTTTTATACATTCTATAGGAAATTATTGTAATTAACTCTTGGTTCACATTACACTGTAAATTAACTAGTTAAAAAAATCTATAATATTCTATTAACTATTAACTTAACTTTTTCTAGTTATTTTGAAAAATAATAGGTACATTACAAATTAAAATCGTGTTTATACATAGGTATCTAAAACTGTATGTAAAATTAGTTAATTAAATGACTAATTATATTACTATAAGCTACAGTTATAAGAAGTAATAGGATTGAATACGTCCTTGGCTAAAATATTTAGTTATTATTTAAAAAATAATAATTAAAGTTCCATTATAAATGTGATCTAGCCACACAAGTAGTAATTAAAAATTTAAATAATTAGTTTTGATAAATACTTATGTATATAAACTTAGAGACTTAGTTTAAAATTAACTGTAAAAAGCTAAGTTATGACTATTGATTCTTTAACAAGTTAAGTTTAAAAGTTAAAAAAAATTAATTTTTCAATTTTGATTATAAATTAATGGTCTAAACATTGATATAATTAACTAAAGATAATTTGTTTTATTAGCTTACATAACTCTGCTAGATAGGAACTGCTGGATATTATGTATATATTATTTTCAAATAGTTTTAACTAAATATACAGTTTTGCTGATGATGTGAGGAGGTGTGGATGGCCACATAATATAGTAGCCAGACCTGAAACTAAAATCTGTGCACGCCTATACTTAGATTTATGTCTTTATTATATTTCACAAAATGTAATATTGATACAATTATATTTTTGTATGACATGTTTATTTTCTTTTAACTTAGGCTTATCGCTCAATATTCCAACATAAAATCAAAAAGTAAAATGACAGTAGTTTGAAAATATTTTTAATATATAATTGTCTCTAATTTTAGCTCAACAAACACCCACTTCAACATATATATTTCAATCTTTTACTGATGAATTTTTAAATGATACCCAGGAAGTAGAAACTAATAATGAAGCAGTTGAGAGCTCAAAAACGCAAATCAGAGAAACGGAACCTGAATATGATGATGATTTAGAAGCCATGTTAAAATTAATTAATTTAACTTGTCAACGTCATCCTTTGTGAAATTATAAGCTAAAATTATCAGCTATTTTCGAACCCATAAAAAAATTATTATGGAACGAAATATTTATAGAATTAAATGGTATGATTATTTGACTCTAAAATGCATGTTTAAACCATAAATATATTTTTGATTAATTTAATATTGAATAAAATATATTAACAGTGGAATATTCAATTGATATTTTAAAAAAGAAATGGAGATATTTAAAAGAAAAGTATACAATGGAAATAAAAAACCCAAAGTAACAGTGGTGGTGAAAGGAGAAGAAGATGGGTACACATGCAAACTTTGTAGTTTTTGGATGGTGTCGGCATAAAAAAATAATAAGTAAATATGACACTAATCTTGGTATACATTTTTCCCTTTAAAAACATTTGATATACTGAACCAATTTTTTTTGAGTGATAATTAATTATTGTATTATCGTATCGCTCATAATATAACCTATTATCGTTTTACCCTCATATATTTTAAGTAAATGACTACTAAATATAATTTAAGCCAGAACTTTCATTGACTATTATCAACTATTATATGATAGCATGTATTTACCTATTTAACGTTCTATTATAATATGTAATGCACACAATATAATATAAAATTATAATTAATTTTATAGTAATGTTGCAGTCTATCTGTAATATAAATAATTCTATTATAAAACAAAGTACCGACTCTCTGTAGTCCACAGTATCCAAATGTGAATATAATTGTCCTTTGTATCTTATTATGCATATTTTTATTATAAATTGTTTATTTAAAACATAGTTATATTTTTCCTTAAAACCACCAACAACTTTTCACTTACTTCTGATATTCCAGATTTAGAAGTTGAACCATGTAAAAGTAATTTAATATTTAATTAATATTTACAATAACCATAAAAAAACTACTTTGTTATTTCATGTCCATATTAAAAAGGAAGAAAGATGAATTATCCTTTCAGGAAACCTTCCGTAAAGAAATGCAAGCATTAAAACCAATATCACCTCAAGCCTATGAACAGCCTCTAGAAGCTGATAATGAAGACATTAGTTTTGCTAAATGTCTTACAAAATGAATTTATATTAAAATTTGTACACTATATTGATGATTGAACACAATAATAATTTATTTTATATTAATTGGTTTTTTGTTTGCGTATGTAAGGATATACCCGGCAATTGTTTTTTTTTTTAAAGTTGAAGTTTTTATTTTCTAATTATGTAAGTTTTCTATTATATTATAATTTTTATTGAATATCGAGACTGGTAATGTAAAAAAAGTTACTCTATTCTGTTATTTTTGTTATATATTTTTTTGATTTTAACACGTTCGCTGCGGTTTGATTTTCGTATACTCATTTCCCGGTGTTGGTCAAATGTACGTGTTTTTTTTTTTTATGACGCCTATTGGTGTCATCAGCGTCACTGAATAATTTTTTAGCCAGACGCTGTTTGACGCCAATGGGCGTCAGTCATCGTATAAATATATAAATAAAAATAATTATCATTCAAATACTTTATTATTACAATATTAGTTATAAAACAATTGTGTACAACTTATCAAACATTTTATAATCACATTTTTACTTTTAATAAAAAAACTTAAATATCATTGAAATTTTATACTTAATACTAACCTAATCTACTTATAAATTACTTGTACTAAATATTTATTCTTGAATGAAAATCATTGAAACATGGTTGTTGACATAGACTGGGTTGTTCTGGGCAAGCATCACAAAAATATGCCGTATCTTTTCGAAACTTCTGCGTATAACATAGTTGACATCTTTTTCTTATTGCTCTTCCATTTTTTCCAACTTCGTGTTTTTTTGGTAAATGATTCACTTTTGACGTTAATATTCTTGGTTTTGGAACTTTTGGTAGAAGAACGCTCAATACAGATAAACGATAGTCGTATAATGGCATATTAGATCCAATTTTATATTTATTATATAAGTAAAATGAGTTCATTAACAACATTTGTACAGAATGTATCCCAATTTTCTTGTACCATCGAATTGTTTTTCTAGTGCAAGGATAATAACTTTGCATTTGGTCCTGACGGTTTATACCACTCATAAACTTGTTATAGTTAACGATAGGTTCTGGTTTAGTTTTATTATGGCCACGTTTATTTGTTGAAACTACCAGGTTGTTTTTAAATTCTGTTGATATATAAGCGACCTCTCTTTTGTCTCTCCACTTTCCAATTACCACGCCATTTGAATACCTAGCAATAGTTTCGTCTTTCTCCAATTTTGCCTGTTTCACTTCTACTGGTGTATTTTTCCTATTTATTCTCAACGTTCCGGTACAGTACGTATTTTTCTGAATCAACGAAGTTGCCAAATCAAAGCTGATGTAAAAATTATCCATATACAAGGAGTGACCATTTTCTAATTTTTCAGACATCAAATGCAAAACTACTTTAGAAGCATGACCTTGTCCTCCTATATCATCGAATACTCCAGTATAAATAGCAAACTTTATAACTAAACCAGCCGGTTATGTTAGCATATATAATTTTATGCCATATTTATGGCGCTTATTTTGAATGTATTGCCGAAAAACAAGACGTCCTCTCCACAAAACTATCGATTCGTCAAGTAACAGCTCTTTTTTTGAATAGTATATAGTATTCATTTTATTATTAAAATAGTCAATTAATGGTCTTACCTTGTACAAGCGATCTAAAGGTTGTGCTTGGTCATCAATATTTGGTGCAAAACGAAAACAGCGCATTATTACTAAAAAACGATCCCTACTCATATAATTTGAAAAGCAAGTTATATTAAACAGATGGTGCTTTTTCCAATAATCGTTCAATCTATTTAGCTTTATCGTACCAGTATGAATAATCAGAGCTATAAATGTCAGCATTTCGTCTTTATTCGTGGGTTTCCACGTCGAAATACGTGAACTCGGATAATGACCAATACGTGAAAACTCTTTTTCAGCGTAATTGTTAGTTTCATCGACCAATAAATTAATAAAATCATCATCGAATAATAAGAAAAAAAAAATCTATAGGACTTCCATCACATGATATTGGAACCAGTAATTCATTATATTTCGTAAAATTAAAATTAGGCATATCAGTTTCTTCTTCAAACCATGATTGTGTAGGAGTATTTTGTATATTACCTGTATCGTCCACATCAAGATCAATATCGGAATATTCAGAACTTTCAGAATCATTCGCAACCTGGGAAGAAGCTTCAGCCATAAAATCGCTGCCGGAGTAGGAAAATTCAAAATGTTCATCACTTTCGGACTCGAAAATCATCTGTTCAATCCTGTTTTCATATCCCTGATTTGTACAAATGCGCTTTGGTCGAGATGGACCAGATTCATTCAATTTATTACTCATATTGTCAAAAAATAAGAATAAAATACGTCAAATAACGGCTAGTATTAATTACGTATTTTACAATCGAATCACGAACAGTTATAATTACGTATTACACAGTCAACCACATGCGAACAACTGATAAAGTAATGCTAAAATAACATGAAATAATAGTATAAAAGAATTCCCCGTTCAAGTCTTATCGTAAACCTAAAAATAGAAAATTTGAGATACGGATTGTACACACATATACAGTAATATGTATTGAACAATGCTGGCGAAAAAAAAATTAAAACGCAACGCTGACAAAATTAAAAATAGTTGAAAATAAATGTATAAATGACGCCTTAAGGCGTCATCCGCACATGGGAAACGATGTGTTAATATCATATACAGCGAACGTGTTAATATAATAATACATTTATACAATGTTGAAACATTGTACTAATTTTGTATTTATTTCAAAACTCTATCATATTGAAACGAAACTACCCCTTCACCAGAAAAATTATCTTTAATCTTATTCCTCATTATTTTTGCATTTCTAGAGTGAATGTTAATTCCTATATGGTCAATAGGAGCTAATGCACCAATTTCATTTTGCCTCCAGTCACAATTTTATGTATTACCAATATTTGAAACACTATAGTAATAACGAACACCTATAAAATACAATCCAGTGTAACAATCGTATACTTATTATTGATTTAAATTGCGATGTATTACTTATGTTAACCGAGTTCTAAAAGCTGAGATTTAAACAATGATGGTTGAGTTATTTCACTTTCATTTTCTAACCAATCTATAATTTTTTGTTTGTTCCAAGACATGGTTGGAAATGAATTTTTTTCAGAATGATATGAAGCATTTTCCATCAATATTACGGCGTTTTCTTTTAGAAATGGTAGGATTTTTATGAACCAGTCGTAAAACGTGTGTATTCATCTCATCGTGATAGTCCAATGTGTTTTTTTTCGACTCAAAAGATAAAAAATCATCAGGAATGAACCCGTCAGATGACCCGATGTGTAATACAATCGTTTGCCCTTCCCTGATGGTTCTTTTTGACCAGTAGTGAGTCCTCGAAGGCATGCGTTCTCGGGCGAATGTATTGTTGAGTTGATCCATGACTTTGTGCTCGTTTCACCTACATTGACCCAGGTTTCGTCAAGATAGTATATTGATCTACCATTTTGCCTATAATGTTTTATTGATTCAAAATATTTTCGACGCTAATACACGATATCATTTCGTTCAATAAGTGCACTATACGGATTTTTTTTTCGTATATTCAAAATTAAGGTGTTTTAAAATTCTGTGTAAGGACGTCTTCAAAAAATTTGACAAATTCTCATTTTCATTTACAGCCACTACAATTTTATTTAAAGTAGGTATTTCTCGATTAAACAAAAAATTACGAACTTTCGCGTTTTGTTCAAAATTTTCTGTTTTGTCTATCAGTGTTTTTCTCATTTTTTTTTATTTGGCGATGAAACTGTACTTTTAAATTTATATTCTGCCATTGTACGTTCCACTGTTTTTTGTCCAACACCACTTGTCTTTGAGATTGTTTTGATGATGTCCTTATATTTCATTTTTTGACTCTAATCTATGTTTTGACGAATACCAACGAACTTAAAAAAAATTACAATGAATTAGTAATATAGTGGGAATTTAGCATAGAACAATTTTTTTAAATATGTTTGTTTTACATAAAAAAATAGGAAATACGATAGGTAATTTCCGATATCACCAAAAATTAAGCATAAAAAAACAAATATTTTTAAAAAATAAAATGTTTGTATAATAATATTTAATATAAATATTTAATTTTTCAGAAGGATTCTTTTTGACAGATGAAATGTCGGCTATCATAAATAGTACAACAACATGTCTTAATAATATCTATTTAAAATGAAATAAAAAAATCGCAATTTGAAAACCGTATTAGGTACACGCAACACGTTGAAGTGTATTAAAAAACAACATGTAATAATAATAAATAAGATTACATCAGTAACCGCTCTGTACATCACAATAACGTCGTTCGACATTGGTACAACTTCACATACCGAAGGTAGGCAACATTGACAGGATGTGGTGGTAATGTGTGGAAATGAATACGTTTTGGTCGCCGCCCAGTCGCACTCTCTTGTGGCACGGAATATAGCATCAATTTCTTTAGGGGATGGAAAGTTAAGTGAATTTTGCATAAATCCTTGTCTCATATTCGAATTTGAAAATACCCCACCATCACTACATCTACGTGGTTCCTGGTGCACCAATATCGACCAATGTAAAATTATAACTCGTATCGCACATGGGCATAAAGATTCATATTTATTAGGCTTAAGACTATAATATTATTTATACATTATTTAAAATTAGTGTTATAATATAAATATGAAATATATATCCTTATGCATTTAGTATAATAGTTTATAAACATTATATTTCATACTTGGTGCACTATATGTTTTCCATCAATACTTCCACAGCAATTTGGCATTGGCTACTTATTATAAAACTCATTGGCCAGATCTTTCCATTAATTATTATTTGATAGAGATAGGCCCGTTCAGAGATATTTTGTGGCCCGAGGCAGAATCATATAAAGGGCCTTTTTTTATTTAAATTTTATTTCAGGATATTAAATCTTGGTACATACTTTTCACAAAAATGTGCAGTACGCTGGTAGCTTTTAAAGACTACATGTAGTTGTTACAATTATCTAAGGCGGCTTTCCATAAATAACAATACATTTTACACATCTACCGACATTATATTGAATGAATCTTATTTATTACGTTTAGGTATATTTAATATTAGTATATAAAATCATTATAATCGTAAATATTAAAAAAAAAATACAATTTAATAATAAAAAAAGGAATAAAATTTATAAAATTATAAATTTATTTATAATTTATAATAATAAACTTTTAAAATTATTTTTTTTTGCTTTTTTTTGCAAAGTCGTCAATTATTGTGTCATAATCAATAGATCTTGCTAGTTGGTTTTCAATTGATAAAATTAATAAATTATTTAGTCTTTCTTCTCTTGTAGATATACTTGTATTACTTGTATTACTCTTCTGTATGATATATTTCATTAATTATTGTAGTTAGTACATTTTGTCCACATAACTAAAAATATTATAATATTTAATTTTACGAATAATATTAAATTTATGGTTTTAAAATTATGATATAAATATATCTATAAAACTAATTCATTTTGGCTTCTCGGTGATAAATTGTATGCTTGCATTCTTTTGTTTTTTTCACTGTATTTCTTTACTTCATCTATGTGATACTTCATATTGTTATTATATTTACTTACAAACTTATCATTGAAATAAATAAACCATTATCATCGTGATCAATTTTGTTGTGGTTACCTCCGAATGGTAAATTATGTTCAACTAAAAAAACTGTTATGTCAATTAAAACCATTAATATTTTAGCTCATTTTTTCCTCTATATCTATATTATATTGGAATTCTCCGTCTATACCAAGTGATTTAGTAATAGAAAATGTTAAATCTTTCCATTTCATATAATTATTGAAATGACAAATATTTGCATTTTGTGATTCTACTTTTTCATAAAGTTTCCTTCAATGATAGTTAATTCCGTTTCTACAAAACCCAGATAGGATTTTTTTTTAAAAGAATCTTGGAAAAATATACAACAAGGAAAACAAAATGATGTATTTTTTATATAACTCCAGACGAGCCAGTCTCGAAGTACTTTTTCTCTGTTAGGTAAGCTTTTTATGAAACAAATAATTTTGGAAAAAGTCGACTTTCAAATTTATTATGATGTATATTTGATGGTATTGTAGGTGTTCAAAGTGAAATGATAAAACATCTGTCAGTATCTGTTAAATTTTTCCAGGTACGCGTAGCATCTCTTGCCAATGTGGTCCAAATGTCATCCTATGTTAATTTTAAAAGTATAGATTTTCATTTAAATTTAATTATTTAAATATATAAAAAGATGCAATGTCAAATTACATTTTTGAAAAATTGGAATTTATATTATTAAATTATATTAAATTATTCATTTTAGTTGTTACATGTACTTTATCGTTAATTATTGGATCAATAAATCTGTTCAATTTTATAGATTTTGATGATGATGATAGTGTCGTGTTTAAAACGATTATGTTATTACTGTTTGATTATGTTGGATGAGGTACATTCTGATTTATTACGTCTTTAATAATAGATTGATCATTTTCATAATAAATTTTATGTACAGATGTGGTTTTTTCATTGTTAGTATTTTGGCTGAAGAAGTTTTTGATGATTGGTAAACCTGAATTTTTAAATAATGCCGTAGTTTTTGTGCGTGTAATAAAATGCTTAGCCATTCTCCAGAAGTTATGGGAAAACCATTGTAAATAAAACGTGCATTTAAAGTATTATGGTTGTTGTCGTTAATAGTTGTTAGTCTTGAGTCTTGACTGTAGAATGTAGATATAAGATTTTCGATGTCGATTAACAGTTATTAGAAAAAAAATGATAAAGAAAAACGCACATAAAAGTTGATATCAATATATAAAGTAAACAGTTTAACCACTTAGCAAAAAAAAAATGTTTTATACAGATTTAACATCATTGTATAAAATAATTATATACGGCATGTATGATACGATATTACACATTTGTATTATACAAATTTATATCATTATAAAAAAAAAAAAAATAGTTATGTAAATATTATAGGTACATTATTTTGTTTTAAGTGTAATATAAAATAAATACAAAATAGTTTTGGGATAGGAAACGTTTATTCATAGGAAAAATTACGATATAACTTTGTTTTTTTAAACATTTATGCATAAAATGTTTTAAATAAAACCATTTGTTCAAAATAATTTGTTTAAAACACATTCAAACCGTGATCACGTAACCAATAATATTTTTATCAACAACGAATATTATTTCTGTATGACTACGACATATATTCAAAAAATACCAAGACAAAATGTAATAGAAATTATATTTAAAAATTGCAGGCTATTTAAATGGACTGCATTCAAAATAGTGTCCTTTAAATTCAATACAATGCTCCTAAAAGTCACACCTTTGAATTTCCTCAAAATTTATCTCTGGTCATAGAAGGTAGTTTTTAGACTTTGAAACAAAAAGGAGTCACAGGGAGTTAAGTCAGATGTGATACAACTGGTATATTTTTGGATTAATACTGAATGCGACAGCGCATTGTAATGATGCAAAATTTATGATTTTGATTTACAAAATCTAGAGACTGGTGATATTTACAAGATGACTATATGTTATACACATGTTGGTTGCATCATTTTTTGGACAGATTATCTGCAGGATACAATTAAAATTAGTATCAGAATTTCACATGTCGATAAAATATAAACAAAAATAAAAATATAATTATTTATAAATATTTATATATTTTTTTATAAGTACCATTTCAATTTAGTATTTACAAACAATAAAACTGTTATAATAATTAGTGATTTAGTAATTACCTATACGATTGTTGAAGGTGTTTATTTTGATAATAATTATAACATCTGTCAATCAGTCTTTATAGTAATGAAATAAATCCTATATTATAATGCAATTTACTTTTCATTCGGAATCAGAGATAAATTTATGCATTATGTTTTACAAAATGTAAGGTTTCTTTACTACATGAAATTGTAAATTGATTTGAATGTAAATTTCTATTTACATTTCTATAATAATATTATTACGCACATGGATAAAATATATAAGTTAGATATATCAGATATGTATGTATCGTATGTTAATAGCAATTAAATATCATTAAAAAAAAAAAAAAATCACTTATAATAATAAAAATTAAAATACAAAAAATGTAAATTGTTTTGAGTATTTGATTAGAGTTGCATGCAGTATAATATTATAATCGTAGGCCAGTCTGTATCGTGAAACATGAATATGGTCATTATGATTTTTGTTTATAAGTACCTATATTGTTTTCTAAAATAATTTTATATAATATTTGTTTATAATAATAATAATGATGTTTAAAATAATACACTATTCAATAATTTAATAGAAATGTAAATACTTGAATAAAAACAAACCGTAATAATATTATATAAATTGTACGCGAAGCGAATACATACATATAAAAAAGTGTTGAGTTTTTAACATTATAAAATAATATTAATATGTTGTACAAAATAGGAATATTGTGAAAATCTACAGATTTATTTTCCTCTTTACTACGCATGCTTGTATATGAAAAAAATAAAAAAATATTTAGTGCGCGTCATATCAGTTAAAATATTGAACAAGCAAGATGCTTGAAATTGAAGCGATGATGAACAACAACTGCAAACCATTACGGAAATGTGACGGAGTACCGGATTTGGGGTTATCAGTTTGCACACACATTTTGGTACAATCGGAATCTTCGCATATTTCACATGGAGTTGCTTTTCTCGGTGAGTAGAAAACTCTAGCACGTCTCGCTAATGGAAGGAAAAATAAATAAGTAAATAGACAAATTTAGCAGTTTACTGAAAAAAGCCTTTAAGTACAAACAAGGCACTATATTATCGGATTGAAAAAAAATATTTAAAAAACATTTGGTTTAAAACAATACATCTAATTAAGGTAAATTTTTTTTCACACTTACACTGGTCATAATAATCATACACAGTGACAGGCACTGGCTTTTGATTGGCTACTTTGTGTGTTTGAAACGCTGATATAGTCGGACAGTATTCTTCGGCCATCATCTGAAAAATGTAATAACACTCAGTGATTTGGTCTAATTTAACAGATCTAACATCTGTGTTAGTATGAATTATAATTAAGAGAACGACATATCTGAATGTGTTATCTTTGTCTCACACATGTATATTATGGCAAATTTAGGTACCAGATTCTTACTAATTTATTTTAAATGAGTTTTAGAAATTTGAAATTTGAGTAAATACTTATAAATAAAAATATTTAAAGGAACTCTTCACTCAAACAAATTTTATATTGGACTCTACAAATTCAATGATTTATAAATTTGCTTTAATATTAACTATATAAATAAACTGAATAGACAAGTTCATAAGACATGTCACTGTCACACCATCTAGCACTATTTTAGCCCTAGTGTATAATTTATGTACTATATTATCAGAACTATTACAGAAATATCATTTATCTAATTATAATAATATAATATATAGGTAGATATCTCAAAGTGTTTAAAAATCAAAGTTGTAATAATAATCAATAATATCTAATTAATTAATCACAATTTTTATACTTTATATTTTTGTTTCCAAATAAATTGTTCTTAATATTATATGGAAACCAACTCTTACAGTTCTTTTTTTATTATGTTTTGACTTTTTAGTTTTCATTAGTCACGTAAAAATGTTAACGCACTGACATTGTGTGATATACGATATTAGTAAATCTAATATGATCTTTTCTTCATAAATATTACAATAAATTGAAATTATATAATTCAGTGGTTGTCAACCTTTTTGGGTCCACGGCTCCTTTTGATTTTGAAATAAAATATACGGCTCCCATACGAACATTTAAAATAAACAAATTTACATTACTTATAATAATTTTAATCTAACTTTATTTAATGATAAACATGTAATTAGGTATTAATAATAGGAAACATTTTTTTGAGATTTATTTTTTACATACAATT